>JAEMWC010000110.1:1102500-1117500 GCA_016490735.1 Pachyseris speciosa
CAACTTGTTTCAAAGACTTGGCTTAGAATCTTCCCCGTCAAAAGACTGGGCACCTTCTACACGCATGCCCTTTCTCGGTTTGGTTTATGACACTCTCAAAATGTCTGTTGAAGTGCCTCAAGATAAACTTGACACCATTACCCTGCTTGTCCGTGTTTGGCTGCAGACTTCTAGCGCAACGAAAACTGCGCTTCAATCTTTGATCGGCAAATTGGCCTTTGTCTCCGCTTGCATCAGTCCGGGCCGCATTTTTATGCAACGCATGCTAAACGAACTGCGCTCCCTTACTCATAAACAGCAACGCTTCCGTCCCAGCCGTGAAATGAGTGCAGATTTGGAATGGTGGAGTCTTTTCCTAGCTTCATACAATGGCGTGTCCTTGATTCGTTCTGAGCCTCAGATCAATAACCCTTTACGATTCTGCACCGACGCCTCCCTCCATGGCATCGGTGGGTTTTATGATGGGCGATTTTTTCACACCACCTACCCTGATTTCATCACTAAACTGTCACTGCACATCAATGCCCTCGAAATCCTCGCGGTCACTGTCAGCGTCAAACTGTGGGCTTCTGTGTTACCTCGTCAGCGCATCCTAGTACTTACTGATAACAAGAGTACAGAACTTGCTCTCAACTCTGGGAAATCACGTGTTCCTTTCACACAAGCTTGCCTGCGCGAACTCTGGCTTTACGCAGCCCGTTATGACTTCGAGATCAGCGCACATCACATCGCCGGGTCCCAGAACGTCATCGCCGATTGTCTGAGCCGCTGGGACTTGAACACCTTTTATCAACAGCAGTTTTATGACACTGTTTTACCATTGTATGATTGCATCACTGAGGAACATTGTACACCCGATTTGTTCTCTTTTGAATGTCCATGGTGATTCAGTTTCCTTTTCTCTCTTCACCAGGTTTTCGCTACGAGGATTTACAAGGCGAAGCTGCTAAAGTTCAAGCCTCCGCTCTTTCAGAGGGCACCAAACGTAACTACCGCTCTATTTCGTCACTGTACGACAAGTTCACCAGATTTTACAACCTCAAACCCTTTCCCGCTACACCAGAGACTTTGTCAAGTTTCATCACCCTGGTCGGTTTCTCCGTGAAGTCCCACAAGACTGTTTATAAATACACTTCGGCTCTGCAAAAGCTCCACGATCTGTGCTCGTTCGACTCCGCTGCCTTTGACCACATCAGTGTCAAGCTCACACTCAAAGGCCTGGAGAAATTGAAACGCCACATTCCCTTACGCAAGTTACCAATCACGCCAGATATACTTTTAAAATTCCGTTCGCACCTGGATCTCAGGAACTCTGCCCACCTTGCCCTATGGGCAGCTTTGCTTGTCGGCTTCTTCACATTCTTTCGAACTGCTAACTTATGCCCACCGTCCAGAGAAACATTTTCCTCCTTTTCCACCTTGTCACGCAACGACATAACCTTCACGTCCTGGGGTGCGGCAATTACAGTCACGTGGACCAAAACAAGACAATCCGGGGACACGGCCTTGGTAGTTCCCATCCCCTTTATTCCAAACTCCGATCTTTGCCCTGTCAAGGCCTTACAAGCATTATTTCAAGCAGTCCACGTTCCCTCCAGCGCTCCTGCTTTCTCATACATTTCAAAGGCACAAGAGCCCGACTGCTTAACCGCCCCAACTTTCAGGTCCAGCATTCAATCGCTCGCTTCCCGCATTGGCCTAGAGCCTGCTAACTACTCAGGTCATAGCTTGCGCCGCGGAGGTGCAACATTTGCTTTCCAGTGTGGCATACCGGCGGAGTTAATTAAAATGCAAGGCGACTGGAGGTCGGATGCCTATCTCTTGTACTTATTGATTCCGCTAGCCGACAGACTCATTTTGTCTCAAACTCTCGCCTATCACATCCGACTAATGGTGCAGGCCGAGTACTAGAACACACGTTACATTTGTTCGTTGTCGTTTTTCGTTTTCGCTTTCCATAGCGGACTTGGCCCAGCCAACTGCACTGTTGGTCTGGGCCTGTTCTTAGCGATTCTCATAGTTTTGCATGTGTCACTGTTCTAGTTACTGTTTCACCCCCTTTTCCCCTCCTCCGCGACAGCAACCTCCTTCCTTCCTCTTGTTTGGGACTTTGGTTTGGCGGGTCTTTGTTTCTTGTCTCGCGGCCCCGTCCGCAACGACCCAATTATTAAAAGTTCCAAACAAGAGCTTGCCTGTGTGGTTGCTGTCTTCACCTCCGGGGACAGGCAGGGGGGGTAATTTTTGTAAATATTTAAAAATCTGTAAAATATTCTAGTCACAATCAATTCAAGGGCACGACCACTCAAAATGCGTGTTCAAACCTCTTAAATGTGATAAGAAGCTTTGTCGCTTGAATGATATTTGAATTAGATTCAAATTGAGCTCTTTCCGTAGCCCGGTCTAGGGCCTCGAAAAAGCGATCTGGCAGAGGCTATAAAGCGCCCGAACCTGACACCATCCATATTACCAAAATATTCATCCGATGAAAGTAAAATTTATATTTTCATTAATAGAATACCTAGGGTACTGCACAGAATATTTTCGGATTTTCGGAAATTTTTATAATTCCTACATCTGGTTGATATTTACAGACATCCGCTCTTAAGGAATCAACTTTTTACGGTCTTGTTGTTAATTCTAGGGTGAATTTCAAACTTTTTAGAGACTGAATCACCGGCAAAGGCCGCTGCTTAGCATTTTTCGTTAAAAAATTTCTTTACTTAAAAATTTTATCCACAGAAGCAAATATTTAGAGTCGCAGTATGCGAATCAAACTTACACTGTAAAGAGATAACGGCTTAAATTAAATTACTAGACATCTTTTGAGCATATAAATATCATATTCAGTGAAGCACAAAGCTTAAACCAAACACAATGTTCTATAGCTCTCTTTAAGCGAGCAAAATTTCAACTTCTGAGGAATTCCTTTCAAGACTAAAACGTCGCTGATGGTACGAGGCCTTATTTCCAAAGCGGCCTGCTTAACTATAGTGATTCAGCCTGTCGTTTGGACATAGTCGTAATCAGATCAGAGATTCTCTTCATAAGACATACTTGTTTGTAGATCTGAACCGTCTTCGCTGGTTGGGGTTTACGTTCACGCACAAGACAATAGAGAGATTAAGCACCACCGTTTTTACGGCAAACAGAAAACGACTGCTTATCGTTTGCCGTCGGTGATCATCGCGTATTGTGCTTGTGCTTGGACTGAACAAGACGAGACGGCAACATTTTGCAACATGGCGAGTGAACGACGGTGAGTGTCTGTTGTAATTTACCTGATTTACAGCCGGATATAGCCTTGAATTGGCTTACCTCGTGTGTTTTTTCATCGAAGATGGGAAGCTTTAGCTTACTATTATAGCATGGGTTTCCATTGCAGCCATTCTCATTTCAACTGCTTTCTTTCCTGTCATCTTCCTCTTTGTTCTTCTTTGATGGTGTGGCAGTTACTAACATGTCAGCCACGAATGTTGAAATGTCCTCCAACAAGGTTTTTAAGTCGTCGAATTCCTCTTCAGCTCCAGATCTAACATACATGCACATGGAAACCTTTGAGTTTAAAAATGTTTACTTAAAGCTACTTAAATTCCTAGAGCGTCAACCTGTTATCGTCATGCAACAATCGTTGAGCTCAAACGCTAAATAAAACATTAAAGGAAGAAAAGGTAAGTCACTGATTTCAGTGTGAAATAAGCAAGCCGAGAAAAGTTCTGGAACATGCAAGCGCATACGATTAATTGAACCACTGTAAAATTCAAGACTGATTTATAAATATTGCACAGAAAAAAATCAACAATTGAGGAGATCAGCTTCGGGGCGGAAAAAAAATTCGGCGACTGGCTGTTAATCTGAATATCTCGTGCCGAAAGAGATTTCCGAATGCGATCGCATGATAAGGATCGACAAGCTTAAGGCTTAAAATTAAGCATACCTTTTTAAAGTTTTTCGTTCTTCGCATTTGTATTTCGTTATGAGTAACTCGTCCTTTTATCTGCACTGGGAAATTATAATCGGTTGGAAATAACACGTACAGACTCAGAGCTATCTCTTCCCAGTCGTCAGGCTTGGAGGGACGCCGTGCGATTATTTCTTTGCACAGAGCTATATTCTGGTGGACTTTTGGCCAACGAAACGGGGCCATTGCCTACTCCTCAGCTTTCGTGTCTACCTAATAGCCTGTAACAAGAAAAATAATTTGCGGAATTTCTGCACTGCATTTTTAGAGGAGCACCATGGTTAAGAAAATATGGT
The DNA here is from genome assembly GCA_016490735.1 of Pachyseris speciosa. NCBI lineage: Eukaryota > Metazoa > Cnidaria > Anthozoa > Scleractinia > Pachyseridae > Pachyseris > Pachyseris speciosa. Next base: position 1,106,755 of record JAEMWC010000110.1, read on the forward strand.
ATCCCATCGATTCGAGAAAATTTGGTTTTGGTCACCGTACGTACGTCGTACGCCCGTACGTCCGCTCTTCGATGTATGCGATGTGAAATGTCCCACTAATTGTGTGTTGTAACCCGCGTTTTGTGTACATCTTTTGATATCGGACGTCAATGTTATGAGCAATTGACACCTGTCAAAACAAGGTATCCGCTGACCAGTAGTACGTGACCATATCGCGGGCTCAAGTTAAGACCTCATCGAGGTCAGCTGTTTTTTTTTAAGTTGACCGCTGACCAGGTACTGGTTTTCGATTGGATCGCAGGCTCAAGCCATGTGTAGGACACCCAAACCAAAACGAGGCTTAATTTTTCGCGCGCTTTCTGCGACTCGAGATTTCACATTCATTTGGTTTCTTCATTTGAGCACAACAACTTCATCTTCTTCGAAGTTCTGCCTTTTAATTCGCGTAAAAGGCATGAAAATCAAGAACTACTTAAAAAATACTCCGGAATGTGAATTTTCAACTGATAAAATGGAAGAGCAAAACATTTTTCTCAGGAAATTCTTAACTTTTGGATCCACCTGTATGGCGCCCGGATTATGTGGTTGAAAAACAAAACGATTTAACGCTTCAAGGGTTTGTTCACTTTACCGCGGCATCTTACAGCTCACCACGAAGTTCATTTAACAATTCCCCGGCATTAATGGGAGGAACGAGTAGCTCAAACTTGGTAGAAGAAGTTCTTTCTTTGGACAAACCGTTTGCTATTTTTTTAGATGCGTGTTTTTACTTCAGTGGATCAATGCGAATTTTCAACTTAAATAAATTGAAGCTTAGCATTTGAGGTTTAATCGTTGTTACTTTTGTTCAGGAATGAAACTTGTATTTTTGTCTCGATTGGATACAAATAACAATCTACTCGTTTTGGACACAAAGAAGTAGCTAGTCGAATTGTTCGTTTGTTTGTTTTTTTTTTTTTTGCAAGCGAACGAGTGTTTTCCTCCGCTTGGCTGACTGTACATGTTTTTCGACGTCAGTGTTTTTATAGTGTTAAGAACTGAAAGAAACGTTTGCCCTTATGTTATTAACACGTAATCGCAATGAGTCCTCGTAAAGTATCTCTCATGTTTTGCGCGACGAGGACAATTTCAGCAAGTTTCTGAAAACACAAGTGATATTAATCCTTAATTTTACTCGGTCCCATGCGATTACCTATCCAAACTATCAGGATTATTTTCCTTTTTCTCTTTTCTATGACATTTAAACTTATGTCTAAGCTTAACGTACTACGAAATATGGTTGTTAAGCCCCGGCTAAAAGATCAAACATTTTCATCCAACATCGTGTTTGTCACACATAACGTTTGGTGGCTAAACGCATAACAATGTTTGACCAAACAGCGGACCAAGTGAGTCCAAAAAATGATTTTTGCTTATTATCGCTGAAATGTTCAACGTTATGTGGTTTATTTGGTTGCTTTTTACCGTTTTTCTACGATTTGTTTGTTGGGGTGGCTAAACGATCAAACATTTCTTCGTAATGCGAAATTTTGGATGAACATATTTGATCTAGATCAAACATGGAAAGCCATTTAATGCACTGTTGTGAGAGGTGGCTAAACGTTCAAACATGCTCTTCCAACGATGTTGATCGTTCTTAGATTGCTAAATTTGTTTACGAACAAACACACGCGTCGACTGTATTGGTTTCTTGTAATGTTTTGAGCGTTTTGAACCACAGTCAATTCCTGTTGACCGCTCTAAACATAAAATATTGGCGCAAGGAAAGCCATGCGGTGTTGCTCAATACCAGTAAAAAATAATAATCGTGGAGCTCCGCTTTTAGGCTTTGCTAAATCTATATATTAGTTTTTTTCACAAGCTTACAAAGTGACAGCGCGCCATGCCATCGGCATTCATCACAATCTTCAGACTGTCTTCTCTCTGTAATAAATGCGTTTAACGCACACCCATCAATACGTTCATGAACAAAAAGAAACAACGCAACGTTATATTAAAGCATACGATCGCTAATGCATCCGACAACGATTAAAGAAAAACCCAGTTCTTACTCACGTTTGTCATGAACGTGAAAACAAACCTCTTCACGTTGAAAACGGCAAACGTAAACCATGGCGGGAAAAATAGGACACATGATCATCTCAGTCGTTTGCCGTTTGCCGTAAATGTGGTGCTTAATATAGATGTTTAGCATCAGCTTTTTCATGCTTAACGGCAAACGGCAAACCTGAGGATGTCACGTGACCACTGTTTTGCGGTGGCGCTTACAGTTCGCAGTTCGCGTTTGAACGGCAGGAAGGGCTTCCAGCGGTGAGTGATTTACGGCAAGTTTTCTTGCCATTAAAAATTGTACAGTCCCACGTGGGATGATGGCAGGTAATGTTGCGTGTCAGTGTCACGTCGAAAACCAACGGCAAAGGCTGATAAATTAGTGATTTTCCGAATCCGGTCGGTAAATTTACGAAGACATGCATTTTTTTATCCACAAAATACACTATAGCCTCTTTCTGATCAACAATTTTTAATAGTCGCTGAAACGCAAAGAGCTGATTTTGAGATCTCTCGCGCGAGGCAATGTCCGAGTCCAAAGTACACTTCCAGGGTTGGGAAGTGCGCTCTGATTGGACTACGCAAATCGCCGCTCGTTTCAGCAGACGTTAGTTGGCGAGGAGAGATTGCGTGACGAGTCAAAGGAACGTCTGCTTGGGAGGCTACGGCTCGACGAGCTTCAAAAGGTGTTTTTCGGCAAAATGCTCGGTAGTCAATGGGTTAAGCAAAGGACACAGTTTTTTCTCAAAACAAAAATCCACTTTTGAGCATAAAACAACCAAAATTGCCCATAACATGCCAAATCGAATGGAAAAAAACGTAAAAACACGAATTTTGCATTTTTGATTAAGGGAAATAAAAACTGCCAATAAATACCTGGGGTAACGAAAGTAGTTTAGTTGGTAGACAAAGCAATTCCCTTATTCTAACCCCACATGTGTTCGGCACTTCCTGATCGAAACTTTGGAGAAAAATATTGTTTGTAAAGAGGGGGTCTTTAACTTATCGTTCGAATCAGCTAAGTGTGCCGACGAGAAGCAAATTAAAGATATATTTTTTTCAGAGCTTGCCGAGGCTGCAGAAGACAATAGAACATTCCAAGGGAGTCTTTGCTGGGTTGTGAGCCTCGAGTGACAAACGGTAGGGCGGGCTTCAGTACGGTAACCGGAAGTCATTTTGTGAAAATATGGACTACTGCGCATGGCAGGCATTCGCGTTCAGCCGTAGCGGTAAATTCTACTACGTGGGGAGAAGGGTTTTCGCGTAGTCTCTGGTACGTGGGTTTTAAATCGCTTCTTTCTACTTTTCAACAGGCATCTTTGATTTTTTTAACCGTTTAATCGGACTGAAAAACCTTCTTAATTCATTCAGAATGAACATTTATGCACCTTTCTTCTTTCAACCCAACAAATCTGCGTTTATTTTCAGCAGTTGTTTTATGCAGTGAAATGGCAATAGGATTTCGTTAGTACAGCTTCATTGGTTTATTTTTATGTCAAAAGCTGTGCATGTTTTACTCCATTTCCAGAATTTTAAATGCTAATTTCAGACATCCTTAGCATGTAGTAAGATTTGCAAGGATGTTCGGACGGTTAATCGATGTGTATTTTACTTCAAAATAATTACACTATATATTCCAACGTGATTGACGTTTCTTGATTCATTTCACTCGCAAGTGAATTTAAATAAATAATCGTTTCCGATCTGTCAGTAATTTTGTAATTATTGGTCTCATAGATCATACTGGGAGTCTTGGCCTCTGTTTAATATAGTACTGAACCGGTAGGGGTTGTGAATATCAAAATTATAATTTTGAGCCTTTTTTCTACTTCTGCGTTGCTGTCCTTTGTCGTCTTCACGCGGTCATGTCGGTCATGTCGGCGGGCGCTCCGCACATGCCGGCATAAAACTCAAAACGTACCAGTGTTTTATGTCGTAAAATAAAATGAGTCAAGTTAAAAATCTACAAAAGCCTAAGGAAAACCTTCAACTAAAGGAGGAGATTCAAGCGGTAAATAGTGAACTCCAGAAGCTGAAATCGATTATCGAGCGGACATCGAGCAAGTTGGTGACGCTGCAACAAGATATGGTAACAGTATCCAAAAGAGTGTTGATTTCTTATGTGAGGACCACCATATAACGAAAAACTTTCGAGAGGCTATGTCGAAAGAACTTGACTAATTTAAGCCGTAAGCTTGAAGCGATTTCTACAAGAGTTGACAGTTTGGACGCCGCCATTGATGACTTACAGAAGTACAGCTTTCAGTACAACGTCAAAATTATTGGCTTTCCTGAACAGGATGAACATGAGTCTGCTGAAACCACCACGCAGTTGTGTCTAGAGCTTTTCCATGCTATCGGAGCCAAGGGAGTGACGAAAAACGACATTGATATCGCTTACAGAGTGAGTAGCCGAAGGGCTGACCGCCATTACCCAAGACCTATTGTGTGTAAGTTTATAAAACGACTGGCCAAAGGAGAAGTCATGGCTCATTGCAATGAAACCTGGAACTTAAACCCTGATGATCTGGATTTATCTGATGATTTTCACACAGCAAATATCCGCATTCATGAACACTTGATCCCGAGATTACATCTTAGCGAGGCAAACAAATTGAAATCTACACATCAATTCCAGTACGTCTGGGTAAAGAACTCTGAGATTCTGGCTCGTAAATCTAGTAGTTCTCAGGTCTTCAAATTAAAACGTATGGCCGATCTTGACAATCTGAAGCAAAGCTTGGCCTGTAATCCAACTCAGGATTAAGGAGATAAGTGTCTTAACTGTTTTTTTTTTTTTTTTTTTCATTCATAATCTTAATGATGTGATACAGTTATTGGTAATGGCGACACACAAAGAGATGAAAAATCTCGCTAAAGAAAACAAATTGCTGTTGATGGAATTGCCATATTATAACTGTAAAGATCTGAAAAATGCCCACCCGCAGTATAATGCTCTACTGTACACTAATCTAGCCTCCAGGAAATCGATTTATTCATTTAATAGTTTGTATAATCTTGGCCTTTTTCAGAACGATTCCGTAGACAAAACGATTGATCCTGATGCTAACTTAATGACAACAAGTAAAATTCGTTCCAGCTACTATTCGCCTCATAACTTCTCCGTGAAGTTTTGAAAATACCACAAATAGGGATGTCGTATCCGATTTCTCTATTCTTCACACTAATATAAGAAGCTTAAGAAAAAATATTGAACATTTTCAGTGTCACGTACTCAGTGAGGTAAAATATAATTTCACGGTATTAGGTGTTACAGAAACCCGATTATGCGAAGGCGAATCTATACATTTTATACCACAACTACCTGGCTATTGCTTTGAATTTGTTAAAACCCCGTTGTCTGCCGGGGGTGTTGGTCTTTTTATTAATGAGAACTATAAATATCGAGTCTTAGAACGCTCTACCAGTTCCTCTTATCAAGCTTTGTGGATTGAAATTTTACTACCAAATCACAAGAAAAATATTTGTGGCATTGTTTACCGACAACATAATAATGCAGATCAATTTCTTGACTATCTTTCGAACTCCCTCGAGTATTTCAGTAATCATAATAACAATATATATCTCATGGGAGATTTTAATATAGACTTGCTAAAATATGAAAACTGTAAATACAGCCAGACACTGTTTCAGTGTATGCAAAGTTTTTCTATGCTTCCTACAATTGATAAACCAACGCGAGTGTATGGGTCCTCAGCGACTTTAATTGACAATATCTTCACAAATAACCTGACGAATAATATTTATAGCGGCAATATCGTCACCGACACAACCGATCATTTTTCGCAAGTCTGTATTGTCAATGTAAACAAGCAAAAATTACCACATACAAAAAAGACCAAATTTAGGGATTATTCCAGCTTTAATGCTAATGAATTCATGAATGATTTAAGTGCAATAAATTTGGAAGAGGTTTCTGGTAATTGCGACGTAAATAAGTCGTTCTCTCACTTTTATAAAACCATAAATCATGTAGTTAATAAACATGCACCGCTCAGGGATGTTTCAGTGAGTAAACTAAAAATGCTAACTAAACCTTGGCTAACTGCTGGACTAAGGAAATCTATAAAGGTGAAGAATAAATTGTTCTTTGAATCAAACTGGCCGAAATATTAAATGTATAGAAAAAGTTAACAACCCTTATTCGATTGAGCAAACAACGTCACTATCAAAGGTTTTTTGACTCTAACATAAAAAATACACGATCGACATGGAAAGGTATTAACGAAATATTAGGAGATACGAAGAAAAGGAAGAAATCAAAAAGAATTAACTTCATTCGTTCTAACGAGCATAGCGTTTTATCAGATGATTCTAAAACGATTGGTAACACACTCAACAAATACTTCTCGTCAATAGGGCAGAAACTTGCAACCGATATTCCTGATTTTTCTGATTATCTCGATCCACCTTTGCGGAACAGTTTTTAATTTGATCCAATTGTACCGAAAGAAATTGAAACAGAAATTACCTTGTTGCCATACAATAAAGCCCTGGGGCTTTATTCTACCCCTGTTAAACTGTTAAAACTTGCTAAATCAGTCATATCCATACCGTTAACCAAAATTTTTGACCAGTCTGTACTAACCGGGGTTTACCCTGCAAAACTTAAATATACAAAAGTAATTCCAGGGCATAAGGGTGAAGACGAGACGTTACTTGAAAACTATCGGCCAATTTCTTTGTTATCAATCTATAATCGTTTATTTGAGAAAATTTTATATCGTAGGCTGATAAAGTTTATAGACAAGAATGATATTCTTTATGATTTACAATATGGCTTTCGCAATAAACATAGTACCCAGCACGCGATTCTCAGTGATATTGTGAACTCCATACATTCTAATATGGACAATAGAAAGTACTCTTGTGGAATATTTTTAGATCTTAAGAAAGCATTTGATACCGTTAACCATGAGATTCTTTTGACTAAACTTGAACACTATGGAATAAGAGGAGTTATAAATTCTTGGTTTAGATCATATCTTTCGGATCGCCGACAGTCGATTTAAATAGAGAAATGCTTATCTGAAAATGAAACGATCGTATGTGGAGTACCTCAGGGCTCTGTACTTGGACCCTTGTTATTTTTGTTGTATATTAATGACATCCATAAATCTTCCAAGGAATTTACTTTTCATCTATTCGCAGATGATACAAGTCTAACTTATGCAAATGACAACTTACGTACTCTTGAACTAACTGTCAATGATGAACTTGAGAAAGAAAGTGCATGGCTTAATACTAACAAACTAACGCTCAACGTCAAAAAGTCTAATTATGTAATTTTTCGTCCGCGCCAAAAAAAATAGTTTTCATTCCTCAAATTAAGATTTTTAATCCAACTTTAAATATTCGAGTAACTCTAGAGATGAAGGACTTTGTTAAATATTTGGGCATAATGATTGATTCTGAATTAAAATGGAAGCATCATATTGACTTTATCTGTCACAAAATTAGTAGATCGGTTGGAATAATTGCTAAAATGAGGCATTACATTCCACGGCATCTTCTTTTAAATTTATATCATACACTTATTTCTCCTTATTTAAATTATGGTATCTGTGCATGGGGCAACTGTCCACAGACCTACCTCAATAAGATACTTGTTCTGCAAAAACGTGCTATAAGATTGATCTATTTTTCTAAACCCAGAGACCATGCAATCCCTTTTTTTATTGAAGCAAACTGCCTTCCTTTGCAGTCCTTGTTTTTTCAACAGCTAAGCTATTTAATGTATGACGTTCATGCTAAGACAGCTCCTAAAAGTCTTCTCGATAAGTTTGCGAAAATCAATACAAAACATCATTATAATACGCGATTATCTACAAAAGAATGCTTCTCTGTTAAATTCTCTACAACCGAAAAAATGAAAAAATCTTTTACTAGAATTGGTGTGTCTATTTGGAATTTTATTCCACTTTCTGTTAAGACTCTTAAAGTTTCTAATTTTCGTAAAAAAATTAAATCACTACTCCTTAATGTTCTAGGTAATGAAGATAATTATTTGAATGTTAATTATTTAATAGAATATTTTGTGAAGTTAACCTGATATGTTGTATATACTTCCAGTCGTAATTTTAGTCTTTTTCAAATAACAAAATCCCTTGTACTTGAATTTATATGTAAGGTGTTTTCTTTCTGTATGCCTTTGTAATTCTCTTTTGTTTTTGTAATTTAATAACGCCTAAATTAAAGTCTTGTCCTGCCTAGATTAGCATTATAGCTATTTGCAGGACATGAAGTATTGTAAACTTTATATTTCTTTAAATACATACATTGTTGTTGTTGTTGTTCTAGACTGCGAAATCAGTTCTAATCCTATTTGAGAATATCAATGCTAGACGTTTTCCAAAACCTGCGCAAAAACCCTCGCCATAAGAAAATAAAGTGAATTTCCTTGCTCCTTTGAAGGAATTTATTCTCCAAAGTTAACTGGAGAACGCTGTAACGTAAACTTCACAGCCGTACTGTCTTTGATTTCGCGCTGCTTAAACTTGAACTTTGAAGGGCTACGGCAACGTAGTCAGCCAAAATCTCCTCGGCCACGACAGCCGTAGTATCGCCCGCCGTAGCGATTTGCTTAAACTCCCTAGAGAAAAAGCTTCAGCAGTAGCCACATGTACGATGAAAGATCCTGGGAACGAGGTTGTAGCCACATGCAGTCCTTGGCTGCCTTTGTATCTGTCCGGGTATAGAAAATTCTAAAATAGTTTTAAACATACCCACACTTTTTTCTTTTTTCATTTTTTAGAACCCTCGACATGTTACCCTCGACCCTCGATCACACCCCAGACTCTTTTGTGATTCTGCAGTTGTGATTAAATATGGACATCAGCCCTACACGGATAGAATCATCACCATCATTTTTATTAGCTCATCGATTAAGTAGTCATGCCATGAGGTATAGGAGGTCACTAACTCACTCATTCACGCACACTCACTCACTCACTCACTCACTCGATTCTGATTAATTTATTCATTAAACTTGGATGAAACATTTCCTCTGTCCCTCCCCTGTTAAGTATTGCGTTTGCCCCCGCAGTCCTCTTTGCTCAAGGTTTGCAAGTTTCAGGGGGTAGTAGAAATGCGTAGATTCTTGCTCGACTGTTTATGCATCATGAAGAGGATATGAATGGCGTCGATCAGAGTATGTGAAGATTTTAAAGCGGATGATTTTCTTTTCCTTTTATGTATTTGGAAAGTGGAAAGCTAATACGATTAACAATAAGTACACAAGCTGCGAGAACCGAAGATGGAAATCAACGAAAATTGCACGCTGATATATATCTTAAAAGCGATTATGAAATCGCTTTTCCTATCAACGAAATTTCTTGTCACCTGAAGGAAGAATACAGCAGGGAGGAATGATTGTCTTAATATTGAATCAAAACAAGTTATTTCGATACCACTAGCACTGAAGGACACGATTGGAGTTCAAGAGAAGAGAACAGAGAGAAAACAACGCCAAAGCATATGCTTATATAACAAGGCTAGGCAAGCCGAGTGTTTGGGAATAAATTTTCTGCGACCGTAAGCAAGGAAAAATAAGACATTTCCTATCCTCAGGCGCGTTAGACAAGGACCAAAAGCAACTAATTCGTTTGAGCAAAGGATTGGAATATTCAGCAATGAATTGAATCGCCCGTCGCATGATGAGTACAGCTGCGTGTTGTTGCATATCAGGTAAAAGCTTAGATCTTATGTTTCACACAACATACAACGTTGTAATTGCCACACTAGTTCAATGTAAGCAAAGTAACCAGAAGAGCTCCTCTACCAAAAAAAATCCGCGTATTCTGACATGCAACACATTTGTTTTGGGAGAAAAATATGATTGACTTTACTGCTTAAACTCCACCTCGTTCTCAGGGTCCTCTTTCGTCCATCCTTGAGAAAGTACCCTGGTTGCAGCTGGTCACAACCAGGGTACTTTCTCAAGGGAGGAAGACAGAGGACCCTGAGAACGAGGTTGGCTTAAACTGAGACATGCAAGTAAAGGACTCTTATCGAACACGAGATCGCAAATTACTCATGATTACTGAGATGTATAAAATAGCTTTCCAAGTCGGAGGCATATTACAGTGGACACTATTGTTATTCTGAATGGTATGCAAATGAAATAGCCGCGTATTCTGAAATCTAGCACCCAAAACACCGATCTTGTCTACATTTTCTTCCATTTGAACTAACAGTAAAGCATGTTTGCCATGTTTGAAAATCCTGCTGAGGCCAGGCCGACTGGCGTAGCTGTTATTGAACACAATCATACATTCATGAGAATAATTATGGCGTTTTCCCTCCGGTCACTCCCACGTGCGTAGCCTTCTGGGCTTGTCACGCGTGACAAGGCCAAAGACGTCTGTGTAGGAGGCTACCTCGTGTGCGTCATGAGGAGACTATACCACATGAGGGCAACATTTTTTGTTTACTTTTGAACGACTAGTAGATTTATACTAAAACAATTCGATTATTAGGATTGCGCCCTGAGATCAGCCATCACGCGATAGAAATCTAGAGCTCATAATCTAATTGTTAAATATTGCATGTATTGTAACAGCCTCACTGAAAAGATTATCCGTGATCTAGACAAGGAGTCGAGATGTGCTGATAGGCATAACACTGGGTTGCTTAACATCTTGTAACTCCGTGACGAACTGGCGAACCTGAGGAAGA
>JAEMWC010000110.1:1132500-1247500 GCA_016490735.1 Pachyseris speciosa
ATGGACTGGAAAACCTATACGAGGGAAGAAATTGCAAATTTTTCCCCTGTCTTAAAAACTGGAGAATGTCCTATTGCCCTCATTTCACTCTAGCTAGTGACTGATTCATGTTAAGCTGTTTCGTTGTATTGTTATGAGTTAATTTTTTAGTTGTCTAGGTTTTCTTTATTCCTTTCAAGGAAACTGTACTGTATTGTCCTCCAGAATCATTAATTGTCTGTTTAACCTCGTTCCCAGGGTTTCTCCTCTTCGCTCCAGGGGACCCGAAGAGGAGACACTCTGGGAACAAGGTTGTTGTCTGTTAAATTTGCGGTTTAATTGATGTTTATAACACTGGAGAGAACTGTTAGCTAATGTTCATCATGTTTTTCTTTTCCAAACAAGAGGCTACAATTAGCCTTAACTCGAGCTTGCAAAAAACAGTATTGTATCCCTAATTTAGCGCTAAACAAAAGAATAGAAAGAAGTCTGTCTTTCTTACATCGAACGCATTGCGCTTAGCTTGTGTTGGAGTCTATTTCTTTAGACCCCTATCAACATATATTCCTCTAAAATTACAAAATTGCTTTACAGCTCAACCATTGAGAACAATAATTATAACACTTGTAAAAAATATTTCTAAAAGAACAAGAAAAAGAGAAACAGAGAAAAAATAGCCCGTGATAAATACTACTAAAAGAAATCGAACCCAGGTTAGCTGCGTCACAGGCGGGAACAATGACCTTTAGGCCACAGAGGTTTATCGTCATGCAATGTGATAAAATTCCAAAAAGCCTAAGCATACTTGTTTTCGCTTCGATGGATAATTGTTTGAGAAAGGAAACGCTTATCGAACTATGTAGGATTTTTTGGATGGAGTCTCCGTGAAATGTGAGTAGAAAATTAATTAGCAGAGTTAACCTGTTTACAAATACGTCAATCCAGGGTCAATTGAAACACAAGAAAGGTACGTTTCTCGGACAGTTTTAAGTCACGCAAGTACATTTGTAAAAACTAATCGCTTATCATTCAAAACTTCAAGTCCAGAAATTGAGATATTGTGGAAAATAGTAAATAAACTACCTGTCAAAGTCTCAGGGGTGTGTGATATCCCGTACTTGAGTTATTCAACAAAATGTACGTCTCAATCGAGCGGATTCGGGGAACACGGCAGTCCATCTGGAGTTACATTGTGGTCATGTTAAAAGCTTTCTTCTCGCAGTTGAACTTGCAAACATTCCTATAGACACTTCTCTTAACATATTAGTTGTTCAGACTTCAAAGACACAAGGTGAATCGACGTTTTCCGATACGTGACAACAGGCACTCGGCCGTGAAAGGTCAAACAGTCTCTAATTTTTGGCGCTCCCCTCGCGTCGCGTCTCCTCGCAACTTCGCGCGCGCACGTGTCTTTCGCCCGCCCCACAATCCATCGCCAAAATTAGAGACTACTCGCAGTCTACAAAATGTACATCTCAATTTATAAATACTAAATAAATAAATTACTTAATTATCCTCTCCCCGTCGGGGCTTTTCAGGGATAATGATACAAATACAAACTATGTGAGAAACAAATAGTTCAAATAAACATAACATGATAAGAATTCCAACTGGCCGGAGGCAAACCAGTTGGCTATTTACAAGGATGACCGAGGAGTTGAACTAGGGACTACCCAGAACAAGACCAGCTAGCGGCTAGAGTGGGATTTGAACCCGGGAAACCGCATTGAAATCCAGCGCCCTAACCGCTCGGCCACTCCTGCCTCCTAGGCGCTCAATGAAGCAGACACGAAGAAACACGGCAGTCCATCTGGAGTTAAGTTTACTCATGTTAAAAGCTTTCTTCTCGCCGTCGAACTTGCAAACATTCGCATAGACACTTCTCTTAACATATTGTTTGTTCAGACTTCAAAAGACACAAGGTGAATCGACATTTTCCGATACGTGACAGCAGGCATCACTCTTGCTGTTGTGAGTTGTTAAAAATAGTTAGCGCTTGCGCAGAAACGCCGGAAGTGAGCTTTGTGGATGAAACTCAACGACGAAGAAAAAGAAGAACCGTCGGTAATTTTAGACCCGGGCGACCCGCGAGACGCGAGAAGCCCGAGTAATTATAAGTAATGGATTTCTGTAACCCGATTTTTCAATGGCGATACCTTGGATACCCGCGGCATCTAATTTTGACGACATATATCGGGTAGATCGTAGCAACCGTCTTGCTAGAAAATCCATTAAAACGAGATTTAGTGAAATGGGGAGTTATCACGGCAGCGTAATGGCATCATCTTTTTACTTCGTAATCTCGAAACGGTATATCGAAATTCCACAAACGTTTTGAGTGCCATGGTTTCGGAGATATTTTCAACTAAAGTTTCTGCGGACTGCAAAAAAAATTGATTAAATTTAAATAATTTAATACAGGAGTTGTATCTAACATTAACGGGACTTAAGTATTTTGATTTTTTTGACGAAGTGAGCATTTCTGAAAATCCGGAAGAAATGGACCACTTCGACGATGGCAAGCGTTACCCCCAGCTGCCATACTTATACATTTCTTTGTAAGAATTGTCCAGTTTGGGGTCTCACTTTTAGCGATGGATTCTTGTGAAACCAAGCATATCTACTAAATTTGACATGATAAATTGATATATGGAGGTTCTTTTTTGTATACAAGAAAAATATCGAAAATTGTTACATTGCGTGAAATCGTCGAAGTGGTCCATTGTTCACTTTATCGCAAAGCATTTTACAGAACTGATGCGTGCCACTGCATAACTAGTTTGTCCATTGATATAGTGTTGAGAGTTTTTGTGATTTTAACCTTTGTGTACAGCCCTTGGATGTTTGTTTACTCAAAAATGATTAGCGCAGTTTGCTTTTCGCTGAATTTTATTAGTCTCTGTTCAGAATGTTTTTGGTGTTTCATTTTGTTATTTCTGCATCGGGGACGATGCTCAGTCTGAGGGGGAGGAATGTTTTGACGTATTATTAGTTATCTAAGTTGGAGTTTCTTATGATCAATGTTTTCGATGATTCGTGTATAAAGTCCAAGGCTTTTCAAGGTTAACCAACACTGTCGTATTATTCGTACGCCAAGGTTGGACCTCACATGTGACTTATTTGTTCTGGATTGCTTTGTCTTATAGTTTGATTGTGGTGTCGTAGTGATTTCTAGCTGTGGGCATGTTCGGGAAATCTTCCTGACTTTGGGTGTGACCTCCTTGAGTTGTAGTTAAGCGCTCTTATGTTGGCCATTCTTCTAACAATTGTTTGTGCGGTTGCGTTGGTATGTTTTCGTATTCCTGAACAAGCAGTGTCTAGCTCTCCCAATTCCCACGCTCAGCAAACCCAAATATGTCTACTGTTTAGCTATTTAAGTTGCTGATAGTTGCGCCTAACTTTAGAGCGTGTCAAACTGTGAGGGTAAGCAAGCGGCCAAAGATTAAAGCCTTCTTTGCAGATTCTCTGTAGGCGAGTGTAAGAACCTACTACGCGTCTTCCCGGCCCCCTACATACTTGGTGGAAAATCGTCCTGCGCAATTTGTGAGTGGAACAATACTCTTTTATATTTTAGGCGTCTAGCCATTGCAAGGTTCTTTTGTTAATTTTAGTCAGAATGTGGGTTTGTTTGAGTATGCAGTTAGTCTGTCTTGTTTGTTCTCCCTCTTTGTTAAGTTTCTGTTAGGCTCGTTTCGGTTTTACGTTCTCGGCTTTCGGAGAGAAATCTGGTTCCTTTCGCTTTTATCGCATTTCATCCTCATTACCAGGCAAAGAGCGCGCGACCTGGCTGCACGGCAGGATCCGGCTGATAATATTTTTGTTGTTTCCAACAGCTCTCTTTCGTGGCTTAATCCTTCTCCTCCTGCTGTTTCGTCAACTAGGCGTTTTCTTTTTCGTTCGATTCTTAGGTCGATTGGTTGTCCTCGGGTTCGAGAACAGGCCCCAGCTCTAGGTGCAATTCCTTCCCCCAGTGAAGACTAAGAATCTTCATTTTGTGAAGGTGTTCATAACTCTGATTCGGAGGAAGAGGTAATTTACCAAAACTTTGAGTCGAGAGAGGATTTGCCCTCTATCGCCGACGAAAATCCTTTACAATTTGATCCACGTTTAGTTCAAGACATTCCGGTTGTGCAGCAAGGTGGTAGTGATCTATCCCTTCCGCCTCCTCCGCCTTCTCCGCTTCCTTCTTCGGACACTGATAGCGTCTTTGGTGATTTGGAGGATCAAATTGATAGGTTGCAGAGTGTGTGCGTTCATCTCATAGTGCGCCAGAAAGAAACGTGGCGGTTAGGTCAGCCGTAGCATTTCCTGTGTTTAGAGGGGAAGAGTGTGAGGACGTTCACGGTTTTGTTAGGAACTATAAGAGGGCTGGTCGATTAAATGGTTGGGATGGTGTAAATTTGGCACTAGGCCTTCCGCTTTATTTAAAGGGCCACGCTACTGCATGGTTGACTTTGTCAACGCCCGATGAAATGACATTTGATGAATTGTCTGCCGAGTTGATTACGCATTTTGCTTCTGGTGCCAGTGTGTGGCGCATGAGACATGCCCTTGGCCAGCGCCGTCAGTTAGAAAATGAAACCATGGCTCAGTGATTATAGCTACAGTCTTACTTCTAACTACGCAAAAATGAACTTACCTAGGTCTGAAGGGACTCATCTTTTTGTACAGGGACTTCTTGAGATTCGTGAATATGTGGTGCTTTTACCGTAAGGAAGTTTCGGCTAAAATTCTAGAAGAGCTTTCAAAGGCTGTTAGCCCAAAAGATGAAGCATTTAGCGCGGTTGGACAAAGTGACCCTATATTAATATATCAGTGATGAAGCAAGTTATCAGAGAACAGTTTCAGGAGTTAATGGGAGGTTCAGCTCAATGCTTATTGTAAGCGCCCTAACTATCGAGGTAACGAGAATTTTCTGTGAAGGGGTTTTCGTTCCCGTTTTGGTGATGCTATTTGTTACAATTGTGGTAGGAAAGGGCACACGTAATATTTTTGCCGTTCAAAACCTGACCCAAGGGTGCCTCGTCGTAGCGGCGGTAGACAGAACTTTTATAAACCAAGAAATCAAAGCAACTCTAGTTGGGAATCGAAGCAGGGAAACTAAAAACCGCCGATGTCTCGTTGCTGAATGAATCCGTGGCGGGGGCGTCTAAGGTCGGTAGGAAAAGCAAAAGTTCGTTGACAGGTGTGAGCTAAAATGATAAATGTGTTTTCAGTGAAGTGCAGCCTGCCGAAACTTCTTGCGTTTCTGAAAAAAATTAGTTTAATGTGTTTATACAGTGTGAATAGTGTTCAAGTTTCGTCCAAACAATGTCCGGAAGTTTCAAGTTTGTTTACGTCGTGTGAAAGTCGCGAGCAAAGGAATTGGGGCACTTGTCTCGAGTGTAATATTTTTCTTATTTTATCGGTTGTTTTTGCTGTTAATATTAGCCTACTGGAGTTGTGTCGAGGCGTTTTTTCTTGTCTAGTCAATGTGATGAATAGTTTATCCTCTTGTCAAAACAAACGTGATTACTTTTGTGTCGGTGTTAGCTCGCTTGACATTTCTTCTCCATGTGTTGAAAATAAACGTGCGGTGCGTTCTGCTTGGAACTTGAGAGTGGAGAAACCGCATATTTTTAGTTTTGTCGCTGCTGAAAAGGACCAATTTAGCCCTGATAGAGTTTACTTAGTGCTGATGCTCATAATGTTGTTGTTTCCGAAGTTAGTCGAATGATGTCTTGCTTCATGAGGTCGGCGATATCAATTCACCTTCGGGTTCTGGTGAAAATGGTCGAGATGAAAAATTAACTAGTATGACAGTTTCTGAGGATGTTATTGATGGTTGCTGTAGCCGTTTAACGGACACCGGTCGTAATATCTTTTGGGAAGTTAACAATGTTGTTGAGTTTGTTCAAATTTGTGGTTATTTTATGGTGATCGAACGTTTTCTTTTTGATATCTTTCGCATAATCTTATCCCCGAATTATTTTTACTCGTCTCAAGTGAATCAATTTTGTGAGGCGTTGTTTGCTCTAAAGTTATCTGGGTACCTCCATCTTGCGTTCTCTGTTGTCTTTCGCCTCTCATGAGTATGAAGAAGATTTTGTTTTTGATGACCTGGTAACTGCCTTAACGGATGCTGCTTTTCGACAAATGGTCGAGCGTCGCTTGGCTGAACTCACTACGTTAATCTTGTTTTCGACACATTTTGTTTGCTACCTTTTAAACACAATGGATATTGATTGGAATCAAATACGCCGTCTTGCCAAATGGATATGCGTTAAAGGGGCAGTGTCACGAGGATTTTGCTGTTTTAGGTCAATTCTGTGCTAAAATCATTACTTTGAGGCTTTACTCATAAATAAAATGCTTCTGTAAACCTACGACGAAGATATCAAATGAATTTTATCAGAGAGGACTAACCATAATAAATTTCTTGAGGATTTTTTGAAGACGTAGCATCAAAA
Source organism: Pachyseris speciosa (assembly GCA_016490735.1). Taxonomy (NCBI): domain Eukaryota; kingdom Metazoa; phylum Cnidaria; class Anthozoa; order Scleractinia; family Pachyseridae; genus Pachyseris; species Pachyseris speciosa. Next base: position 1,138,929 of record JAEMWC010000110.1, read on the forward strand.
CTTGAAAAAATAGGCCAATTATTTCAAGTTTCAATCCATTTCCATCCTTGCCATCCGCAGCAACAGGCGACAGGAAACAGTTTCAGTACCTTCGAATAGTCTTTAATAACAAAACTAGACCATTATTTTTCGAATTCAATTGATGCGAAGACACCTTTTAATAAAGTTGCTAAATAGCGTGACACTGCCCCTTTAAATGTTTACTTACCAAACAAAGGGCGCTGTTGTGTATGATTAAGCAGTTTTCCCTTGTGATCATTTAATCTGCATTGCCTAGTGTTTCAAGGCCAACGTTGCAACTCTGAAAACTGAATTTGAGTGCGGTTATGGACAGCGTTTCAACGGACTGAGCGCGTTTTATTATCTCAAATGTTGGCGTATGCCACCGCTGTGGAGCTAGATTTATGACTGAACGTAGACATGCCAGTGATTATTTGATTGTTTATCCATTTTTCTTAGTTTGGGTTATCTGCATAACTAGTTTGTCCATTGATATAATGTTGAGAGTTTATGTGATTTTAACCTTTGTGTGCAGCCTTGGATGTTTGTTTTCTCAAAAACGATTAGTACAGTTTGTTTTTCGCTGAATTTTATTAGTTTCTGTTTAGAACGTTTTCGGTGTTTCATTCTGTTATTTCTGCATCGCGGACGATGCTCAATCTGAGGGGGGAGGAATGTTTTGACGTATTATCAGTTAAGTTTTTGATGATTCGTGTTCAAAACTGTTCAAGGTTAGCCCACACATTCGTATTATTCGTAGGCCAAGGTTGGACCTCACATGTGATTTATGTGTTCTGGATTGCTTTCTCTTTTAGCTTTATTGTGCTGTTGTAGTGATTTCTAGCTGTGGGCATGTTTGGGAAATGTTGCTGATCTTGGGTGTGACCGCCTTGAGTTGTAGTTAAGCCCTCTTACGTCGGCCATTCTTCTAGTAATTGTCTGTGCGGTTGCGTTGGTATCTTTTCGTATTCCTGAACAAGCAGTGTCTTCCTTAATTCCCACGCTCAGCAAACCCAAATATCTCTACTGTTTAGCTATTTAAGTTGCTGATAGTTGCGCCAAAGTAAGCCAAAGTAAGCCAAAGATTAAAGCCTTCTTTGAAGACTATTGGTACCTCTGTACCTGCAACCGAGTGTAACAACCTTCTACGCGTCTTCGTGTCCCCTTAAAATTTTTTTATTCCTACCGATGACAAAATGAGATAGATAAACCGGATTAGCTATCCGGTTTATCCATGAGAAAACTGGCAGCACCTAGAGAGAAAGAAATGAACACTCTACGGCCAAGTATTCCTCAATATTTCGATTTATCGTCTTTAAGACCAATTCGAAAAGCAAAAGTATTTAGTTTTTTACATTTTCCATTCGTTAAAGGCTATAGACTGATAGCCGAAAGCTTATGTTTTTAATTTTTAATAAAAAAAAATAATAATAATAATACATTTGTAAAGCGCTAAAACTATAAATAATTTAAAGCGCTATTAATAATCATATCAATTAAAAACCGGAATGAAAATATGTCCAATCACAAATCTGTGAATTAAAAACGTCAACTGCCAAATGTTTTCCTGAAAAGGAAACTAAGTCTTCAGCTGGCTTTTGAAAGTCTCTACTGAAGCCGCTCTGCGAATGTCAACGGGAAGCTCATTCCACAGGGAGGGTCCTGCTTTGGCAAAGGCTCTATCACCGAATGTTTTAAACATTGTCCTGGGAACCGCTAGCAAATCCAGACTGTCAGAGCGTGGGCTACATGTATACTGACCGACAGGCTTGGCTTTTAAAAGTCCGGAGATGTAGGATGGTGCTTTTACGTGCAGGGCCTTTTACACCAGGAGCTATATCTTAAACGTCACCCGGTAACGAACTGGAAGCCAGTGTAGCCTTCTCAGGACGGGAAGGATATGGTCGAATTTAGGGACCAAGCAAACCACACGCGCCGCTTTATTGAGAACCCTTTGTAAACGGTCATATTGGTACTGTGGAAGACCATAGAGCAGAGAGTTACAGTAAACGATATGCGACGCGACGAAAGAATGCACCAAAATCTTCGTTGTTTCTTCCGAAAGGAATTTCGTAATCTGCCGGATGTTGTAAAGGCTGCGGAATGTTTTACTGCACACTTTCCCAATGTCAGAGTTCATTGACATATGACAATCAAACCATGCTCCAAGGTTGCGCACCACCTTAACGGGTTTGACCACAGATTCTCCAACTGTAATCTTGTCGATATGAATCTTGGACACCTGATGACGGGATCCTATCATTACAAACTCGGTCTTGGCGTCATTTATCAGAAGACGGTTAGAGAGCATCCAAGCACGGACATCAGCAACACAGCTCTCGATAATCCTCAGCGCAGCATCCTGAGACACCGGTGAGTGTGGACGAAAAGAAAGATAGTTTTGAGTATCATCGGCGTATCTGTGTGCGTTGGGTCGGTGTATTTCCAGAAGCGTATATTAAAAACAGGACCGGTCCCAGACAGCTTCCCTGTGGTACTCCCGACCCACGATTGAATACATCGGATACGCGGTTATTTATTAGAACTCTCTGCTTTCTATGAGATAAGTACGAGGCCAGCCATTTCTGTGCATCACCTATGACACCAAAATCCTTCTCAAGAGTCTCCAGGAGGATTGCACGATCAATGGTGTCAAAGGCGGCACCGAGATCGATCAACACAAGTAGCGTAACCTCCTGCCGATCCATACTAAGGAGGATATCATTTTGTACTTTACGCAGTGCTGTTTCGGTGGAATGATGTTCCCGATACGATGACTGGTTTTCTGGAAGAGGAGCATCAGCAGCACAGTGCGAAGAAAGCTGAGAGATCACAGCCTTTTTACCTAATTTGACTACAAACGGCAAATTACTGACAGGTCTAAAATTCTTAAATATCGGATCGAGTTCAGGTTTCTTTAAAAGAGGCCGAACCAGTGCTGTTTTCCAATGATCAGGTACATTTTCTTCACTGAGAGAAAGGTCTACCATCTTAGAAAGGACTGGGACTAGTTCATCACAACAGAGCTTAACAAGCCACGTAGGAATGGGATCCAGTTGGCAAGAAGCGTTAGATGATTTGCAGATAATCTTCCGAATTTCAACTTCTGAGATCGAGGAAAAGTTCTCTAATTTCACCTGAGGGGGATAAAAATGAACATCAGGGGGATCAACAGAGATACTATCAATTTCAGTCTTAACAAGTTCGATTTTCTTATAAAAGAAATCACCAAACTTATTTGCTAGGTCAACAGGATCGTCATGTTGAGGTAACTCCATGGCTTGACGTTCTTTGGTCAAAGAATTTACAATACGAAACAACTTCTTTGCACCACCCGCGCACTCATTAATCAAGTCAGAATAGTACGTTTTTCTGAACGCATTTAGGAGAGCACTGTAGGCATCACGTAATATCCGTTATGCATCCTTGTCACATTGAAGCCCCGATTTAATCATCATTTAATCATTTAATCATTCTTGCGCTTGGCCATGGCACGGTACGTCTAACAGCCATGACTTTCGACCTCAAGGGGGCATGCTTGTCGAGAATAGAACGTAAGGTGTCGTCATAACATTTAGCCATTTCGTCAATACTTGACCATGTTGCATTGAAAAGGTCAGAAGCAGATATATCGGCTTTGAATTTCTCAAGGTCGATCTGTTTAAGCTTGCGAAAATGGACTTCTCTCACAGAGATGTTAGGGAGAGGAAAATCCAACAAGCACTCAACAAAACAGTGATCTGACAAATAAAAGGTCGTCAGAAGAGAAGTAATCATTATATCATTGTCTGATCTAGTAATGATTAGCTCCAACGTATGTCCTGATGAATGAGTTGGTACGTGGACACGTTGGATAAGACCAAAATTTTCAAGTAAGTCCACAAACGACCTGGCATCAGCGTCAGACAGGCAATTAAGATGAAAGTTAAAGTCACCGTGATCAAAAGAGTCTCAGGGCCCATAACAATGTTCTCCAGATACGTTGAAACAGGGTGGTCCTCCGAGTAGGGTGTTCGGTAGATTGCTACAACTTTAATGGCCCGCTTGTGAAATTGAACATTCCATTCCGAAAACTCGAACGAACGATTCTCTTTGCAGTCAGTTAATTTCACATCTATTGATTCTCTGTACATAATGCCAGTGCCGCCACCATTCCTACCAGAATGTCGACGGAAAGATTTAAAGATAAAACCAGCAGTAGATAATCCCGCCATACTAACAGAGTCGCATTCCTTCAGCCATGTTTCAGTGAAAGTACAGATATCAATGCAGCCATTTACCGTATGTTCAACAATGACTGCAATTTTGTTCCGGACTGAACATGCGTAAACACACGCAAAGCGAAGGCGTTTAGTAGGGCGTTGAATACCATCGTCGGGTAAAATAGTTTGAGGCGGATCTTGTCCAGAAGAACCTTGGTCGATGTTCCTGTGAATATTTAATGACACGGAGAACGCTTTTTACTTTAATATGAAGCTTTTTACTTCAATATGTCTTATCCTGGTTACAGCTCTATTTTTACTGTTGTCCGAGAAAATGAAATTCGGTGCTACATAGGCCCCGCTTATATGGAGAAAAGTCGTCCAGGATAGAAGCCGGTCACCCGCCTATTCGAGCTACTCTGGACGAGCCAGCCTTTCCTACATTTCCTTACAAAACTCTTCAACCGTTTCCATGAGGGGTCACCCTTCTTTGATGGTTGGGTCACCCTCTTAGCCGAGCCAACTTTTCTCCATATAAACACTTTGGCTCGCCCAGCCGGACCAATTCGGTCAAAGCGAGACAATTAGAGCATACTCGAGCACTGTTGTCATTGGGAAAGAGAGACAGCCAGCTCTTGGCTCGGGCAAAGGGGTCAACTTTTTTCTCATATAAACGCTTGCTAAAGTTGACTCGGCTAGGAGGGTGACCCTCTTACCCGGGACAACGTTTCTCCATATAAACGGGGCCGTAGTGGAAATTAAATTGGATGAACATTGAGCTATTAATTTCAGCTATAACATCGAGAGGTTTTTGAGAGTTGTTGTAAGGGCGCTTATAAATTTGAGACCGTATACGACGTGAGAGGATACAGAGGAATGAGTAAACTATACAGTGATAGACGCCAACTGGATTTTCACTGCATTGCGATCTCAAATTCCTGATATTTACGAATTAAACATTACGTCATATCTAGGTCACTAAGACAATCATTTATGCACGCGAGTTGGGGCTTAAGATTGGTTTTTATATATTACTGTTTCAAATAAGTGGGAGATATAGAGGAATAAGAAATCGCCGAAAACCTTTTGACGATGCCGAACATCAGAAATACCAGAAATTCAAATACAAATACAAATGCAAGTTCAAATACTTTCTACTTATTTTCCACACGGAGAAATATAAGACTTTTTGGTATAAGATTTCAGGGTCTTAAATTTTTCAATGCATTTAATATCAATATACAAAGTTCTCCCACTATTTCTCTTTTTAAAACCAGATTGAAAACATTTCTTCTTAGCTGATTCACAACTTGTAAGTAATACTTGTTTTTGCTGCTTTTTGTCTGTTTTGTTTTGCTTGCTTTTTATCCTAATTATGTTTCAGTATGATTTCTCCCCCTATTTATTCTTTATATTTAGTCTTAGGTTCATGAGAGAGCTCATATAATAAGCCCCTATACAGGTTTCAATTTGAGCCTCCTCAACAGGAAAATACCTTTAATTCTTTTACTTCCAATTTACGTCTCTTTATCTCTAGTTTTTGTAATATATTGCATGTCTGTTATATTTATTATCATTTTTTTCTGGTAAATAAATAAACTGAAAACTGAAACTGAAACTAACTGGACGAACTAATATCCAACAAAGGCTGGACTATATAAGCTCTTTCATTGTCCCCTTATGCTGATGCATGTAAAAGAAGCACTGTCATATTATTCGCGGAATTGCCAAAGATTTTATAATTTGCATCTGCCCTTGAGTCAGTTATGTGATAATGATTGGAAAAACTCACCCAATTTATTCTGCTGCAGCTCAATCATGTATCTGAAAATTGGCATTTTCGTGTTGCTGATTGTTTTGGGGATCAATGCACGTCCTGGCGAGAAACGCCCTGGCGAGAGACGCTGGGGACAAGGTAGGAAATCAAGATGATACACAATACCAAAGTTGTTTCTGTTTTTGAAGAGGACATCACATTATGCAATCAGGTTTTAACCCTCTTTGAACATGAAATTGACAATTTGCAAATTAGTAAACACAATCATTTGTTTTCCTCGTTATTCTTTAATTAGTATTTTATTTCATTTGCCAGTGGACTACAAACTGCCATCACCCTTTCAATATAATTGTATTTTAATCGCCAAAATACCATTATTCTCTAAAGAACAATGTTGTTGTTGTTGTTGTTGTTGTTCTTCTTCTTCTTCTTCTTCTTCTTCTTCTTCTTCTCCTCCTCCTTCTCCTTCTCCTTCTTTACCAAAGTAGTTGGGCTGGTTTATTTTTCTCAACTCGGCAAATGTATCACAATAAGATACCAAATATTTTTGCTTGCTTTCAGTGTCCTCTTTCAAAGTGACTCAGAAACGAACTGAATTGAATTGACAGCCAAGCTTTTCCTTTTATTTTGACAAAATTTAGAAGACATGCCGGTTTGCCCAAGGGAATTCGGTTTTTGCAGGTATAGAGACATTCCTTGCCCACACGGTTATTTTTCCTGCGACTGGTTTCAATGCACAGTGGGCCACGAAAGCTGCTGCTGCGAAGATCGTCCGGATGACTTAAGGTGGGGTAAACGTGTATTTGGGTGTAATTTTATGGAGTTTGAAGAAGGGATTGAAATTGGGCGGAAATGTTTTGAAACACTACTAGTTAGTTGACACCCCACAAGGGCAGGTTCCTGGGGAACCGTTTGGTGTCCGTCTACTAATTTTAAACTTCAAAATTCCAATTTTAAACCTTTAATAAACCTTCTAAATTTCCTATTTTCCTAAATTTAACTAATCCTTTGAGAAAAATTATCTCTTCCCAAAAATACCCAAAAAATCGCCATAAAATTCACAAAATATCCCACAACATAGCTTTGTAAAATGAGAAGAACGATTTTTGATTGCTTGGAACGCGAACGAGATATCAACGTGAAATCCATGTTAAGCGGCAAAAAAACCATGTTTAGGTTAACTGTCGCCTTAGGCTTTTACTGGATATCTGTCGCAAGCCTTTCACAGCCTTCGAGCCCACAGTAATTTGTAATACAGTACCTAACCTCTCCATCTCACTTATCGCTTTCAGGGCACATTATAATTATTTACGCACATTAGAAGACGGCATTCCTTGTTATAATAATAATAATAATAATAATAATAATAATAATAATAATAATAATAACAATAATAATATGCCGTGATAAGGCGTATCGGTCAGAAATTTTAAGCGTCCATTAGTAACCCTTATAACGTGAGAAAGGTATTACCATGATAAACGTTAATTTTCTCGAAATTTTATGACTGGCTAAACTTCTGGTGGAAGCATATAAATACATAAACTGCTAATGGAAGCAGGAGCAGTATGCGAAAGCGTTTAGTAGTCTTTCGAGAATTGAAGGTGTATTATCATTTAACACTCAGAGAGCACAGGATCACTACTACGGCGTTACGTTGCAGACAAAATTCATCAATGATACAAGCATGTTGAAAAATGTAATACGTTAGTCGAAAATTGTAAACTACACCGAAAGTAATGGAAAATGTTGGTCGAGATTTGCAAAATATATGTTCACTAATGATATAGGTCATTCTGGAGTTGCGCAAGGAACTGGGACGGGTTTCAAATGTTAATTAATCGATAAATTGTCACCATCGCATGAACGATAACGCTGAGAATGGCCATTTGACCAAGTGTGATTATTTTACATTTAAAAGAGACCAAGTTATGGACTTTAAAACATAGTTCAAACTCCATACAACCGTCCCTAATTGTGAGGCTGCGTCCCCCTAAACCATATAGACTCGTAATTTTTTATGATTTGTCTGACATTCGTAAAAATGGGCAAACAAACTGATTTCCACCTCAGTTACTTCCAAATAGTAGATGAACGCTCCAATTTTACAGATTTCAAAAAACTGAACAAATATTTTTAAGAGTTTATATAGTTTTAATTTATTGATAGATAACGATAACTATTTTGTTAATTTTGATAAAATATATCGTTACCTTAATGCAACGCTTTCGGGTGGCATACCATTGAATGTATTGCGCCGGTTCACTTCTTTTTTTCTTCGTCTACGCACGAGCCGTAAAGGAAATGTGTATATGATTCATAGAAGATTGCTGAAAGTGATACTAAAGGACGGTAGTCAGTGATAATAATATACGTTATTTACGTCATTTAATTTCCAACACACCCGCACTTACAAAACCTCAGATGTAATTACCATCGTTTTTTTATCGTTTATAAAGTATATAAAAACTCTCCTTACGGCTCGTGTGTAGAGGAAGAAAATAGAAGTGACTCGGCGCAATGCATTCAATGGTATGCCACTCGAAAGCGTTGCATTAAGGTAGCGATATATTTAATCAAAACTAACAATTCACTTATCAGCATCTATCAACAAGAGATATAATCATATTGTGTTTTCTTTTCCAGGGTAAAATAAAGCGGCAGCCATCAACTGTGACTTCATTACATAAAGCGACTACATCAAAGCAGTTTGCAAATAAGGGTTATTCGTTAATTTGAGCTGTAATTTCAAGAATAGAACCACATGAAGTCATAAGATTATAGCGAGGTTGACAAAAGTGTGAACGAGCTTTGTAGCATTAGAAAGTTAACGTAATAAAGGTCTTTAGCCAAAACTAAACTTAGTTTTCGTTTGATTTGTCTTTACTTTTGACGGCTGCTTTCGAACAAAACGAAATTGCGCCCATTAAAACTTGACGGCGAAAAAGTGCGTACCCGTGATGGTTTGCGCGCCTACAGAGGTAACCACTCCTTACAGTGTCTTTTGGCACGCCGTGTGACTCGCCCAGGAGTGTTTGTTTAATTGATTTAACTTGCAAGAGGATTTAAAGATTCCAGTGCTTGAGTTTGAGCAGAACAGCAAAGAGGCACCAAATTTTAAAGGAGTATATCTGTACGGATCCGCAAATGATCCCGGACCGCAAATGATCCCGAGCAAAAAATAAAGAATGGCATGGATTGATATAAAAACGACACACACAAAACACGTTTTTCATTTTATGATAATTATTCCATAGTTCCTTTTTTGTTTTTGTTTTTTCTTTTTCGTTGTTAGTGGAAAATCTGTGATCTTGCGTGACGTTCTGTTTGGACGCCGGCTGCATAGTACAGTAATTGATTTTGCAAAGACACTTGTTGTGATCGTGGACTGCGAGTTTCGCTTCATGTCTTCTGTTTATTGTGTTGTACATCCCCGGACGTTCGAGAACATGCTTAATCAGATTTCATTTCTGTCGGGTTTATGATCATGATCAACACTTCGGTGCACGTGCCCGATTTCAGTGAAAATCAAGCATGTATAAATTAGCCTGGAAACAGGCTCCGCAGTGGGATTTTAAAGGAGCGAACGAAAAAAATCGGCGAGTGAAGCGAGCCGCCAGTCCCCCGCTCGACTCGCTTCGCTCGCCGATCTTTTTTGGCCACGTTCCTTCTTTTCGCTCCTTAACCCCACTGCGGAGCCTGGTCCCTGGCTAATTCATTTGTATAATCACAAATACAACGGAGAATTAAAATACACACATACCCGTAAGGAAATAACTGAAAAATTCCGCAGTTGATTTCGTTATCTTTTGAAATAAAAGTTTTTGTTCACTGAGCACTCTCATTTAAAATTGTACCCAGAATACTAGAAGTGTTTCTTTCTCACATTCATGGGATCAGCCGACTGGCCTGTGGCAGGCGAGAAACGCGGTGATGTGGTTGAAATCGGAGCAGGGGTCAAAGATCATCCGAAACTTGTCACCGTCGTGTGAGCTGTGACTCCCACGCGTTCGGAAAATATGGCTAAACTGTCTTGTTCTTATTTCATTGGTATCATTTGTGAACGTTCTTGGAGTTACTTAAGATAAGAACAAACACAAAGATCTCTAAAGACGGAAGGAAAAACGAGATAGGTTTGGATTCTGGTGTGATAACACAGATTGACTGCTTCACATCAGTTGCACAAATTGTGTGACCACGTTTACCTTTTTAAAATTAATCAGATGATGATAGTTGTGAGCCATGATTTAAGGCTTTGATTAAAATAATCGCAATTCAAACCAATTTCCTATCCATACCATCTCACCATCCATGCCATTCCTTATTTTTTGTTCGGGATCATTTGCGGTCCAACATGGTGCAATACGGGGATCATTTGCGGTCCGGGATCATTTGCGGTCCAATTTGGGGATCATTTGCGGTCCGGGATCATTTGCGGTCCTGGGATCATTTGCGGACCCGTACATATCACCTTTGGAGTGCTCTGCAGTGTAGCAGCCGCAAATCCTTCAAAAGAGTTTCAAATTAGATCGCGATATTTTCCGCGCTTATGGAAAGTTTCACGCCACTGACTTCGAATGAAGTTGAATTAAATTATGATTTCATTGTAACGTTTTTTTTTTTTTCTAAATTGAAATATTTAGTCCAAACATCCGATTTTGATCGAGTCATTTTGCTTACATTACAATATCCAAATAACGCTGTCCCTCTGTGGAAATCACGGTGGCTTGTTTTCATCCTCAGAAGCTAAATGAAATTCCAAGTCCTCTCCTTTGCTACTTCTTTGCTTCTTCCACATCCCTTTCAACGATTGTTTCGGAAGTTGAGTAATTCATTTACGTTTGTCGCAACTTTTGTCCTGAATAACACTAACCTTCTTCCGTTCTTTCGTTACTCACTGTTTTCCTGTCATTGTGCAATGAATGGAGGCAATTCTCTTATTTTCACTAAAACAATACCCCATAATTGACAGCGAAAATAGACCTCACTGACATCTACGAACGACATGTTTCAGAATGGGCGCTACGATAGTGATGACGAAAAATATATGTTCGTCAACGACCTTCTGTCCGAGAAAACAATCCCACAATTCCTTACTCGCTCCATTTTCTCGTAGCTCCTGTCTACCTAGCCGGGAAGAATCCCACGCAAGGATAAATTTCACTTACACCCGATTCCACAAGTCTTAATGAAATTGACAACAATTGAAGCTTTTCAGTTTCAAGAATTACAGGCTTTATTTATTGTCTTGCTTTTGGTTAAATTTTCTCTTCCGGTACTCAAGCAGCTTGGCAAATTTTGGTGTCTGTCTGCAAAATGTGGGAAATCTTAAAGTCCAAGATCGCCCATCCAACATGGCTTCCACTTAACATCGTGACTTAATAGACATGTTAGACAAGACTCATTGTGCGTGAAAAGGGGAGAGATTTTCGTACTGCAGTTGAAGACACAACGATGGTTGATCTTCGTTTGGGAGTTGTCACAAACACTTTTTGACCGACTGTGTACGATAAAAGACAGCTTGGTTTGTAAAGAATAAAACTGAAAGAGAGGCTGAAATTTGTGTCTCCTTACAAAATGTTTGTGAGTGCATAACAAAGGTTTTGTTCACAGATATTCTGGGAACTTTGTGTTTTCAGACTTCCTTAAAGGAGGTACATGTAAACGAAAGAAGCGCTGTCCCATTTGTCTTTCAAAGTTTTGTTTTCCTTTGGTGACAAAAATGTCAACCATGCAATTTTGACGTCTTCCGCGATCAAATCCTACACAGGCATACATAAGTGATATGGACAGATCCATTTTATGTGCTTTCATCAGATAGTACTGACGCTAAAAGGCTCTTAACCAGGGAACTGGAGAAAGGTCATTGACAACGACTAGAATAACAATAATGCTTGAGCAAGGTCTCATAGCACGTGATTTATATTACCTTCAAGTTCTTTAGCTTCGGTCATGCAAGATAATTTCTTCAAGCCTTACTTCGATAAGCTAAGCAGGTGTTATGGAAAAAGGTTACATCGAGAGTGTATTTAAGCACCACATAAACTGGCAAGAATAAACAATAGTGAAACAGTAGCTTTCGAAATGTGCTTCAAGCAACTCGGTAAACAAGTGAATGCGAAACTAACGGAAGTAGTGCAAAGTTTGAGCCGCCTCGTTTCGGCAAATCAATAAAAATTGTTCCTTTTTCTCCCTACCGCGCGGGATTTCTTTTCGGTCTTCAAGACCTTGATACAGATAACGAAATCCACTGCCATGGGTACTTAAGCACGAGAGCGTCAATAAAGGGGCGTATAATTGATTAGGGAAACAAACTCAACACAGTGTTAAAAGAGGGGGGTTAGATAGGCCTGCGCGACTCCCATACGCATGTTTTTTTTTACCTTTGAAAGCTATTTGTTTGCTGTAACGAGTATATCTTTTAGGGAGCACCACCACTAGTATGATCAGTGTTAGTTACTGTTTCTTACATATTTCTGTGAGCCATTTGCTCATGAGGATTTCTTTTAGATTTGTCACTGATGGATGATATTGTGTTACAACCGAGTTTTAAACTCTCGTGATATCAGTGTTTGCATTGTCAATTGCGTCAGTGGCCTACATTGAAAGGGGCACTTTGTACAGCATACAGAACATTAAACAGCATCACAGGAAAATACTATTCAAACTGGAAAGGTTTTCTTTCCTCATGCACAGATTCAGGGAGAAACGAGAACCAATGTGATTTTTGAAATGCAGCGAAAACATTCTTCGAAATCGTTAGCAGTAAGTTACATTTAATAATTGGTTTAATGTGGAGAGAAAAGACTTTTGTACAATGGTGAAAGTGAAATTCTAAAATTGGAATGTCGACTGGAAACTCGGGTGGTTATTTATTTATTTTTTTTTTTTTCAGTATGTCCGTTGATGATCCCTTTCTAATAATTCATGTGTAGTTCAAAACGACTCGATAATTTTTAATAATTACGCCCGGCCTTGATGCACATTTAAAAGTCTAAAATTTTATATTAAATTTTTAAGGCTTCATTATTATTGAGCTAGGAAATTGTGATTCCAAACATACATTCATAACTTTGAAACAAGTATTAATTATAATTGTTTTGTTTTGTTTTTTGTTTTTGTTTGTTTGTTTGTTTGTCTGTTTTTTTGGCTTTCAGTTTCATATTTTGTTTGCGATTTTGAAATTTCATTTTTGTTATGATAACATTGTAATTCACAAATATGCTTTTCTGATTGTGGACAGTGTTGCAAAAGCAAGGCGGAAAAAGGCAAAGAAGAAGGAGAAAACGAAAAACGGGCATTTCAGCGCTCGCCTAATTCAAGAATTTAGCTCACTTAGTTTAATATTTAAAACTCTCAAATAAACCTATATCATAACAGGTTATTGAAATGTGACGCCGCAAAATCCTTTTTTTAATCTCCCACACGTATGCTCTTGATAAAATCATTGTCAAAATTGAGTCCGATTTCCGTCGGCAAAGTAAACTCCTACTGATAAAAATCATGCATAAATGAGGAACTCTCGTATTCAAGTGGAGTCTGACTTCACAATGTGAAGCTACTGATGTGGAAACCTGAGACCGGTTTGACAAAGCCCATCACAACGATTGCTTCCTTTTATAAATGGAGCCAGGAGACAAATGAAGGCAACAAAAACTCCCCGCTGTTCCTCGAAAGGTTTCTATCACTACAGCAATCAACGATCGGGGGCGTCAGCAGCTGTTGTTTAATCGTTAAGTAAGGCAAACACTCTAAGAATATTATATTAGTTTGTTAGGCGTGTTCACCATATTTCAAGTGCTCACCGAAGATGACTGCTAGTAATTCAACGCAGCTTCTTTCCCGTTTGTGCGTCAACGCTCTCAATTTTCGAGGAAATCGTACCCTTTCCTACAAAATGATGACGCTTGCAACCTGCATCATAAATGCCGTCCTATCACCAGTTGCTGTGGCGGGAAATTCGTTGACTTTGGCGGCAATTTGGAGGAACCCACCTCTGCGCACACATAGCCAGAAATCCAACACAGTCAGCGGATTGAACGGCGGGCGCGTATATTTTGATATTCAACATGGCGGGCGGACAAATGAAAGCTATTATTGTTGTTTCAATGCTCTTAGCTCCGCTAATTTTAAGGATAATTGATCGAAACGTATCCACAAAATCAATTTACCAAGTTTGAAATGATTTAATTGGTGCTACATCACACCTGGGATATGTGAATATTTTCCTGTACTCCCTTCGATAATTACATCGAGGTTCCCGAAATTCAGCCTGTTCATCATATATCAAGTACCTAACTAGTTATGGGGAATACAGCTGACCACTGAAAACACGTTAAAACAATATGGCGACCATAGAGGGAAAAAAACAACCTCTCGAAGGTGCATTTTTCCTCCGCAATGGCTTCATCTCAGCTCATCTCGCATTTCTGAAAAATGCCACTATTCACATAAAAGAGACGCTTTTGGGGGCCAAGAACATCATTTTTGCAAGCTTAAACCCTTATCTTTTGAATAAGATCATGGGAAATTAATTCGATGCAGTTGTTTTCTCGTAACAGACTAAGGAAAGGTAAGACCTATTTAAAGGAACATTGACAGGAAAGTGTGGCTACTTTATGAGATTATAACGATCAAAAAGGCATCCTCTAAAATTTTTTTTTCTCATATTCTACTTGACTAGAACATGGATCGAGCCTGACTCTATCTATTACGATGAGTGGCTCATCCTCGGTGAAATTTATTACATTGTGAAACTTTTAGCTTTTTAGGTATAGTATTCAAGGAGATATTAGGGCTGTTTATACGAGAGAAAATAAGCCGCGGCTTACATAAGACGCGAAAGGAACCATTTGTACGAGTAAAACCTCCTAGGCCGGGATAAGCCGCAGCTTGAGAAAGCCGTGAACGTAGATTTTGTACCATTTATACGGAGTGTTCGCGTCTTAAGTAAGCCGTGGCCAGAGTAAGCCCCAGGGGGGTACTCGGGATTTCAAGTGACGGGGATGATCGAATGGAGCCAAACGTCATGACCCAAACAAAATCGCTAGGGCTTCCAGTAAAACCCAAAAAAATCCCTGGACCAAAAATTGACCCCAAAAAAATCCCATGCCGATTTTGTGGCCCTTAAAAGTTCCAGAAAAGGGTAATGCTATAACACAAAGAATACCCTAAAAAATCCCTACTCAAATCAAGCCACCCCAAAAAATAATTCCCAAATTTTTGTACCCAAACAATCCCGGAATCGAAAATTTCAAACCCAAAAAATCCTTCGATCATCCCCGTCGCTTTAAATCCCGAGTACCCCCTCCCCCCACGAGTAGCCCCCCCCCCCCCCCCCCTGGGGAGTAAGTCGCGGCTTATTTTCTCTCGTATAAGAGGCCCTATCGGTGGCAGAAGCACTAATGAGCCCATACATTCTTTGCAAAATATGGAGTTTTTAAACCCGCGTTGCACAAAAAGTATTCAATACATGAGGCTCATATTCATTGGCAGAGTTATTCATACTATGACCTTTCAATATTCAGAACTGATTTATTTGTAGCTCCATCAGAAACTGAATTGTTCATGCTAATGAGGCAAATGTTGTAAACAAGGATTCCCCTATAGAACGGGATTCAGTGACGACGACCAGTAATCGGCTTATCCTCGGTGTAAAAACCTCACAACTGACGCCACATTTGCAGACGGAAGCCTTACAAGCGCTCACTCCATGGGGCGGTAAATTAATGGTTCGGTAGATCGAGGGATCGGTAGATCAATAGATCAGTACATCAATGAATCAGTAGATCAATGGATCGGTAGATCCAGGAAGAACAAAAATGAGGACAGTCCATCTATCAATGTCAAGATTGATGAACAGGTTATTAAATCACCACCAGCCTTGAAGTTACTAGGAGTAACATTAGATGATGAACTTAGTTTTAGTACTCACATAAGTGCTATATGCAAAAAGGCAAGTAAGAAAGTTGGTGTTTTAGTACGTCTTAGAAATATGATTCCCAGAGAAGCCAAGTTACAATTATATAAATCGGCAATTTTACCTAACTTAAAGAATCTGACCCACCCAGTTTGCATTGCGCACTTTTGTTATTGTTGTCATCCGGGAAACTCTTCTATTCTTACCATATTTGGCCATTAGATTTGATCTTCGTGCGTACGATTATTTCTCCGAAAATACCGTAATCATGGAGGACAGTGGGGAAGCTTTGAATATTACTAGAGATGACATTAGCGAAGAAGAGGATGCGGAAAATCCTGTTTTAAATGTTTATGGATCACCAATAGCTGCGAGGGGGACAGCGCTGAATAGAATCGGCTTTCACCCTGAACCAGTCGCCGGATCAAACAGAGATGATAGAGATGGCGTTGATCGTGTTGTAAGATCCATCATTTACACTCGTTGCAATTTTGTTCAGTTTTAGTGGCTTCCAGATCTTTCACGAGACTGGTCTGTTGTAGGTTTGCAGATGTAAAAACACATGCAGTAGAAAAAGGACGGCGAGGTCGGCAGGCTGCCCGTGCCAAAATGTCAACAGCAAATGTTCGTCACGCTGCCAATGCGGAACCAGCAAAGTGGCTTGCAAAAATAGGGCTGTGGAAGTTCAGCCGGTAAACAGAAATCCCAGCGCTTTTTCTCGACATCAAAGAGCCGTTGAAGAGTCAGAGAATGAAATAAAGGTAAACATAACATTGTATCAAGTGCAATGATAAATTGCAGTGTACTTGGGACACTTTTTAGCACCTTTTACGACGTTGAAAAGGTTTTGTTGTTATTGTTCGATAGGTTTTTGTGAGCAGTTTGTCTGCAGATGATAAAGAAAAACTTCTAATCCGTGTACTTAGCCAAGGTCGTGGCAGCGTTGAATATGCCAGGGACCTGCTTGGTGGTGCCAACGATCCAGAACCACCAGAGCCAAACAACGAAGGAGACGAGTCATGGTGCATTTGTGGGGTATGCAGAACAATGGCGGACGATCAGGAAAACGTTTGTTGCCGCAAACGAACTTGCGTGACTTCGTATGTTATGTTCCTCACCAACTGTTTGGAGAGAGGAGTGTTGGAATTGGCTATTAGGGCCAGATGTGATATCCGTGCAGATCTCCCAGATTATTCTACACAGAGCTACAGAAAGGCGGCCTATAGGCAGTACACTCTATGGAAATACGGAAAGCTTGTTAGGGGAAATAGGAGAGTTTTACCATCACGTGTTGTGACAATGATAAGACATAGCTTTCCAGCCCCAGATGGTCGTTACATGGGGTATCGTCACTCATAACCATTGCACAAATGTGACACTAGATTTTTTTGCATATATCATGAATTTGTGTTCTGAGCATAAATTTTGTTTGGTTCGTTTTAATCATTAGGCAGAGCAACAATTGAGTTAATTACTGCTGTCGATCTTCAATAAAGAAATCTCCTTCCTTCAGCTTGTGTGCAGCTGCCTGCTCCCCTCATGAAGAGGGAGCAGGTGGTTGTTGTACAAAGGCTAAACCATAGGCTCATTAATTTTCATTCCTTTTGACTTGCAACAAGTTGTCTGCGAATGAGACACAAGCTGAATGTGAATGACACACAAGAGACAAGAAGGTCTACCATTTCCCCAGCCTCCGAGTATCTGTGATGTTGTTATCTATCTTCATTCTTGGAATACCAACCTCACAAGTCAAGCAAGTAATTTACATGAAATATTGGTTACATTCCCTTTACATGTCCTTTTGCCCCTTGTTGACAATGCACATACTAGGGCTGGCAATTAAAATCACTCTGGGCTGTCCAGCTGAGTTGTTCAGAAGCTGATTGACATTGTTTCTAGTCCAGGATGAAATGCTACCTGTCAAATTCTTCTTCCTTCCTTCAAATGTTTGCAGAAGCCAACTTACATTGCCAATGCAAAAACTAGTTGAGTGAAACATTTTTAAAAATATTTCACTAATGCAGGATTTTATTAGCTTTGTACAACCTTTTCTGTTCACCTGGCAAAAGTAAGTCAACCACATCAGGAAGAAAACTTAGCGAACTTTTAGTTTAAGTGGGAATTGACATTGTTTTCTACTGTTATTGTTACAATGTTCCAGTTTCACCCTGATTACAAGGAAAACTATTTTTATTGAAGGTGGATTATGACATATTTGCAAGAGACAATTTGTTCATTATTATTATTATTGTCATTATTTACAACCAATTGACACATGGAGGTGAAGGCCTTGAACTTTCATTTGCAGCATTTCTGCAAAACCAAGCTGTTCATCCTTAGTAGAAATATTCCAGGGGTAGCATACCCTAGAGCACTGCTTTCTTCAAAACCAAACTCATGCAGAAAAAACTACCATCATGCAACTTGTTGCCATAAACGATGACAAACACAATGATGTTTTAGTCTCTTGTAGCCATGGAAACAGAACAAGCTTTTGTCAGATGTCTTAAATAGTGTGTCCTTGGTAAAAATAAATGAGCAAAACCACTTAGTCAGTGAGGCAACAAACAATAAATTATTGTTTACAAAATCATGTTTGTATTGATCTATACAATGAACCTAACCTTGTGGACTGACGCTGGTTACATATATTTGCAGAGAGAAAAATCTTCAAAATTTCACTTTGCCAAAAATGGATGATTTCTGCCTATACCTACCATCAATCTTTCAAACGTTATGAAAAACAATTCAACAGATTGGCTTTATTCTGGTTCATTGCATAGGTTTGTCTACCTCAAATTTGAGCCCTAAAAAGCTGGTAAAAGTAAAATCATGGAAAATGGAAAATTCCATGCCAGTTTCAAATTTCCAACCTGCATAGGGTCAAGAAAAAAATTGCTGACCAGCTGCCATGTGACAATATACAGTCCTTGATCAAAATCTTTGGAGAAATAAGAGTTTAATACCCCCACCCCCAAATCGCTTTTAGCAAAAAACCTTAGGTTTCCATATATTTTCTAGGGTAGGCTGCCCCCTTAAAAGACAAAATATTTAAATGTTGTGAGCTAGGTAATTAATATGGGTTAATGGCCAAGCATAAGGTCAAGATGGTGGGTTATTGGCTAAGTTTTTTTTTTTTGCGTGCTTATAGACCGAGACAAAGTCGAGGTCCATAAACACGCAAAAAAAGATTGAGGCCAATATCCTGCCATCTTGACCTCTCACTTGGTCAATAAAGGAGTTATTATATGACTCAAAGGACGCTATTAAAAGACAGTAAAACATGGGACGAACTGGCTATCCTGAGCGGTCAAGATGGCTCCATCTTGACCTCACGGCTAGCCAATCACAGCAGGAGAATTGATTCATCTTGACCGCTGAAAGAGCAAGTCATATAACAACAGTATAAACAATGTATTGACTTAAATTATCTGAAGAATAATTATTAAAAAAGTTGAAGCCATTATGCAACTATAGTGATTTGTTGTCATGCTCCAGTCTTTGAGGACTGAATATTAAATAAAAACTTATTCAGTCTTGTTTTTGGACTGAAAGCGAGATAATTTTGCTTTCACTAACTCCTCTGTTGGTGGGGGTCGTTTCATCGCTATGGTTGGTGCGAGATGGACAGGATTGGAAGGTGACACCTCAATGTGCCTTGCTACTGATTCTCCATCCTCAGCCCGCCGTCTAAGGATGTCTGCCTGTAGCAAGCCAAGGTAGTCATACTTCTTAGGTTCTTTTACAGCTTCTACCCCCAGTTCCCTGAGCGTTTTGAGTAGATCTTTTTGAATTGATTTTCTAAAGTCTTTCTAAACACATGGAAGTTATGGTCCAGGGCTGCCAACAGGATCCTTCCCGTAAAAACCTCATACCTAAAATAGTAAGACAACAGTGAATTTACCTTTATTAATTAACTACATGTAAGTCTTTACAAATGTGAGAGTAGGCAATCATATGCAATCAGTTAGCAATGTGGAGGGAAAAGTGTTTTTTTTTTTTTCAACTATAAATATAGAATATAAATGCAATAAATGTTTTTGCATCAACAGACTAAATGTTTTTACTGTGAAAATATCTGTAATAACAGAAAGTAAAATACTATGCATTGTTTGTGCCCAGGAGTCTTATGGTAAGTTGGTGAAGTATGATCATCCAGTCGAGTAATCCTGAGGACTGTTTGTGGTGACACTGACTGACACTTAACCAACTTCAGCTCAGTATAATCCTTCTCAGGACTATACAGTGTATACTCAACCAAACGAAAAGTTTTTGTTTTCCCTAATTAACCTCTTAAAATAATTAAGACTAGTAGAGTTTTTAAAAGAATTAGGGAGGAGGTTCCAACACAGGGCAGCTCTGTGCTTAAAAGATGATCTGCCGATCTCAGTTCTTGGCCTGGGAACCTCAATGTTTGCAGTCTTCCTAAAATTAAGCTTATATTTAGTCTCAGGTTTAACTATCAAGTCTCTCAGAGGATCAATGGTGGTTCCATTGTAAATATTAAAACTAATACATGTAACTAATAGTCTCTTGATATAAAACAAAATGATTGGGTTTCAGAGAGCTGTACTTCTGACTTCGGAAGTATGGCATAATTTTAGTTGCTCTTAGATGAATGCGGTCGATATCCCCCGGGGGGGGGGGGACTCGCATCTGAAAGGGGCGAGGATGCTCGTCGTCTCGCTTAGGGCAGTAAATTTCGGATTTTGGTCTCACTTAGAGTGTTCTGGGCAAAACGCCATTATATTCAGCCGTGAAGGTCTCGTTTAGGGTTGCACGAATATGATGAACTGAAGATTTATGACGATGCTTTTAAAAACTACTTATGGGTAAAAGTATTAGATGATAATGTCTTTGCCATCATTAAAAGTCACTGTATTTTTCATTTGTCTGTGTTTAAACATGGTCTCTTTTAGGAGTCAAAAAAAGCTTGGGCCACGCCCAGATCGGTCTCCTTTAGGGGTTTAATTCAAAATTTCCGACGAGCATCCCCGCCCCTTTCATATGCGAGTCCCCCCTCCCCCCCGGGTCGATATCATCCAACAAAGATTGAGAACATGAGCCCCAGACGACAATACCGTGCAAAACACTTGGTAAAATTGTTCTATAATAAATGGTTTGCAGGACCGACTTTGGCAAGAACTTAATCCGTTTCAAGAAAGCTACTTTCTTGCTGAAGGAGTCACAGCCATTCTTTGTATGTTCTTGCTACGAAAGCCTGTTATCGATGGTTAATCCAAGACATTTACTTGCCGCCGCCGCCCGGTTAGCTCAGTGGTAGAGCACCGGACTACTGTGCGGGAGGTCGCGGGTTCAAACCCCGGCCGGACCAACACTCAGGGTCTTTAAATAATTGAGGAGAAAGTGCTGCCTTTGTAATTTCATCTGCAAACGGTTAGACTTTCTAGTCTTCTCGGATAAGGACGATAAACCGTAGGTCCCGTCTCACAACACTTGTTCCTAATAATCTGTGGGACGTTAAAGAACCCACACACTGTTCGAAAAGAGTAGGGGACGTAGTTCCCGGTGTGGTGGTCTACCTTTCATCTGTCTTGATATTCATGTGTGGGTTGGGTGGGTGGGTGAGATCAAAAATGGACTAATAGCGGCTGCCAGTGGCGCCTTTACAGGCTGACGTCTGATCTCACCCTAGAGAAGAATTGTAAACCGCCATGAAACTATGTGATATGTGCGGTATATAAATGCATTACCATTACCATTACTTGAAGCTTTATATTCAATGGTACTATCACCGTATCACCGTACAACAAAACGTAGGCATATTAAATTTCATCAACAAGTAATAACGACCTGAAACGGCGCAAATCAAACGAACCCATTGCAAATAAAATTCAATGGTTTCTTACCTTGGGCAGGTGTTAGACTTGTGGCTCCTCCACTATCGCCTCGGAAAGAGCGAGTTTCACTTCGAATCGCATCCATATTTTGATGAAGCAATATTTCAGCGAATTCACTGTTCGTTATTGCCTTAAGTCCAAGGGCCTCCTTCCTTTGATTCCACAAAAGGAACGTTGATTCTCGAAGTTTCAAACGTTTGATGGCTTCTGTCCGGCGAGTGCGACCTCTTGAAGGTCGTGCCATTGCCATCACACTTCTCGTAGGTACAAACAAGGCACAGAAATGTCTCGATAACTTTCCTCTCGTGTTATAAACATACCAACTATAAGGCTTCAGAGTGAGCCGAATAGTGTTAGCCCAATTTGGGCCTTAAATAATTTTCAGAAAGCGTTTTCAGAGCGGATGAAACTAGATTCTTTTCGACAACAGTAAAATAGAATACTTTCGGGGGCCCCGAAAATGGCGGATGATAGAGTTGGGTGCGCAATGCAAACTGGGTGGGTCAGATTCTTTAACATATTGTCACATAGTGTGGCATTTCTGCAAAGCTTCAGATGCACCAAAATTAGAAAGAGTACAAGAACGGGCATTACGTGCTATATATAATGATAGGAATGCTACGTATGAGGAACTCTTAGAGAGGGGTAGACTCTCCAGTCTTGAGAACCGACGGTTACAAGAAATACTAATTTTAATGTATAAGGTTAAAAATTCACTAGCTCCAGAGCATGTATGTAATATGTTTTTTCAGCAAGATAGACATTAACTTACGAAGTGATTTTCCTGTTCCTAGATACAATACTGTTAAGTATGGTAAGCACAGTATTAGCTATTTAGGCCCACACATATGGGGCAAGATTAGCCAGGAACTACGCAGTAAGACCAGTCTTCAGGCTTTCAGGAAAGGGGTGCGTGCTCTCAATGTATTTGGCTTGCTGGACGGTACGTGTGGCTGCTGTGCGTGCTCATCTTAGATTGGTGGGTACGCATGTTGGCTTCTGCTGTCTGGCTGCCTTGTGTATTGGGGGTGTGCTCCCCTACCTTCTATTTAATTCGTCTCATTTAAATTATCTAGACTGCTTAACTTTTTGAATTTTATATTCATGTTTCGACTGCTGCTTATATGTTTGCACTATATTGTCTGTTTGTTTGTTTGTCCTATTTGATTGTAATAATTTTATATATTGATGTCATTTTATATATTAATGATATTTTAAGACTATATTTTTAATATTTTTACATATACTTATATTGTATTGATTTTATTTATTTATAGTGTCCACAATTAGCTTTTAGCTAAATACCTTGACACTTTAATAAAGTTTATGTATGTATGTATGTATGTATGTATGTATGTATGTATGTATGTATGTATGTATGTATGTATGTATGTATCGATGGAACTAGGGTAGAAACTGGATGAGTCAGCCTGGGAAAGAGGTCTCTCTGTTAGCCCTGGTCAAGAGTTTATGGTAGAAAACATGGCGGACGCGGCCAAACTCTTAAAGCTATGGTTTTCACTGTTTTTCTTGGTTTGTCTTACACCTCGGAGTTCTTTAGTTAAGGTAAATAAGGAAACAAATGAATTTATTCGGCTTGTCATTGAAAATAGCAACGGACAAGTCATCCGCTTCTCAAGTGGGCCTGTTCGTGCAATTCCTCGTGGAACGCGTGCCAGGAATGCAGTTGGTGACTCCCCTATTGCTTTTCTGGTACCAGATATCTTGTTGTGGGATCCACTGTTACATTTTCCAGAAATAATCCTTCTCTGTCCGTCATGCGATGAGAAAAATACTCAAGAGAGCCTCCACCCCATTCGTTGGAAAGATGGTAGAAATGACTACGACCAGCCAAGTCTTCTGTATGGCCTAAGAAATGATGTGCTGCTCGTTGGACGAGTCTACCTGTGTTCTACTGATGTACTGACCTACTGATATATCGATCTTGATGTACGGTTGGAACTATAGACATCTGCAAATGTGACGTCAGTTGTAAGGTTTTTACACCGAGGGCGCGCCATGAGTTTTGTACAGCTACACAACAAAATGCAAAACAATATTATTTTCCCATCACTTCCTTTATATTTCGCCGCCATGTTAAATCGGCATGTGCGTGCTCTGTGCATGCTTGCGGCCATTTTGGAAGCCATGTTGTATGGGATTTCTGGCTATGATCTGCCAACATTCTCATTGGTGGGATGGCATTCACTGACTATGCACCGGCTTGCTTGCTCAGCCATTTTATGATATCGACAAGTACGCAGAGTTTAAACGCAATAAGCCGGAAACAGTGTTGCTTTGCTTACAGAATTGCCAACATGGCAGGCTCCTATTTAAGTGTCATAACTTTGTTTATTATCACCACGATGGCAGAAGAATGATGGCTGCATGTCAGTAGCCGTTCTGTTATAAAGGTTCGCCGAATTATCATCGTGTTCTGTATATGCCTTCTCTTTCCAATTCCCTATACTACAATGCGCTGGTTAATTCTTCAAAAACCTTGGCTTTTTCCTTACAGTAATTTGATTACTGGAGTTACCGGCTTAACATCTTTTCTCGTTATGTCAATCGGTTATGTCAAGGTCTTTCGAATAATCAGACGTTATCGGATGCTGGTCTTCAACCAAGTAAACCAAGGCATCAATTTACACTTGCAAAAATACACAAAGTCGGTCGTTACCATTTTATACGTATGAGCTTGCTTCATACTGTGTTATTTTCCACACTTGACTTGCGTCATAGCCGTGGGAGTGTTGGAAAATTATAAGGAAATTTCTATGTCGATCGTACATTTAACGGCCACAATGATTTACTGGTCGTCGTCACTGAATCCCGTGTTATAGGGGGAATCCTTGTTTACAACATTTGCCTCATTAGCATGAACAATTCAGTTTCTGATGGAGCTACAAATAAATCAATTCTGAATATTGAAAGGTCATAGTATGAATAACTCTGCCAATGAATATGAGCCTCATGTATTGAATACTCTTTGTGCAACGCGGGTTTAAAAACTTAATATTTTGCAAAGAATGTATGGGCTCATTAGTGCTTCTGCCACCAAGAAATTTTGAAGTTTTTGGAAGACAATAGGGCCGTTTATACGAGAGAAAATAAGCCGCGGCTTACTCTGGCCACGGCTTACATAAGATGCGAACACTCCGTATAAATGGTACAAAATCTACGTTCACGGCTTTCTCAAGATGCGGCTTATCCTGGCCTAGGAGTTTTTACTCGTATAAATGGATCCTTTCGCGTCTTATTTAAGCCGCGGTCAGAGTAAGCCGCGGCTTATTTTCTCTAGTATAAACAGCCCTAATATCTCCTTGAATACTACACCTAAAAAGCTAAAAATTTCACAATGTATTAAATTTCACTAGCTCTTTAGCTGACTGGAGTCAAATCACATCTAACATGTTTCCCTCTGTAAGCAAAGCCGTATGCAAATGAGCAAAAATGTAAACAATGACGTAAGCATAAATCCTCATGTATTACCACAGGATGAAGAATATTCGTGATGACGTGAAGGAAATACTGAGACAGTGCCACACAAGTGAGAAAGCGTGGTAAACAAAAAACTTTCAAGGGAGTTAGACGTCTGCCATTATGCCTGTTTTCTCAAGAAGCTAAGATTTAAACATTGCCTCGACTTCATTCCTGTTGGGAAGGTGACCGGTCCTGTGACCGGTTTCCGAGCCAAAAAAAAAGAAATGTTTTCTTTGATAACAGCCGTTCTCATCCGAGTGGGACCAATTTTCAAGACAGACTAGCCAGTGTGTCACAGTAACTTAATAAAAAGTTAAAAAGATAGCTTTTACAATCAACAAAAGGAGTAAATTGTTGTAACTTCATAAATAACATTTTCCCATAATAAATCCGTCAACTTAGCAATCGCTCAAATTGCATAATCTTTTGAAATATCCAAGTTTGCTAGTGCGATATTTGGGTTCATCTTTTTCCCTTATGAGGATGATGATAAAGTCTCTAAGCCTCGTATCGACACAAACAAAAAAATACCAAAGTTGTTTGAAATTAAAGGAAATTGTTTTAGCTGATAATTTTCCTAAGGTGTTTTTTTTTTTTTTTGAGCCCTTACAGTGAGCTCCAACCTGTGTAGGGATCACACTTCAGGGGCATCCAACAAGCCAAATCAACCAAAAGCTGTAGAAAGGCATTTCTAAGTACATTATGGTGTTTGAAGTCTGTTTAAAGTAATGTTTTCATAAGCTAGAAGAAGTTCATCTGTTCGGATTCTCTAGCTAAAATTTTAGTTGCCCGAAGATGTTAGGAAACATTTTTCCTTTGAGAAAATGCTAGCTGAAATGAACTTTCCACGAATTTTCTAGGGAACTATTCAGATAATTTTTACAAGTGTCGAACCACCCGGTCCTGCTGACAAAATACTGCACCGATTGCATTATTTACAAGTTGAAACTCGCCAAAATTGCCTCACCAGGTCCCGGAATCCACTCACAAAAGGGTTAAAGACACAACTTCACTCCGTGAATTTCCATCACTCACTCGAATACGTTGAGCTGCCCAATTCGTGTGAAATTGCTTCTCGCCTCTGTTTTCTTTCAAAGAATTGCCTTTACCCATCAACCCAGCTTTACGATGCCAGGCAGGGGGCTTCTGGGATGGAAAATGGCTCGAAAAACACACTTATAAACCAAATACGCAACGAATTGTAGTTGTAGTGATCGTTTAGAAATAGACGACAGCTAGCGTGACGAGCGTGACATCAAAGACAGAGCCTTCGGTGTTGTGGACCAGCGAAATCTCCGTGGTAACCCCTTATATGGAGTAGCTAGGTCGATTTGACCTCCTACCCTTCGGAAATTGCAAAAAAGGCGACCAAACCGCCGGGGGAAAATGAGTTAATCGAGGCCGAAAGCACAAGACGAACAACCCTCCACCGAAGAGATATCAACCAAAACTTGTCGTTGGGTGGCCCTGACACTTGTTCAGCTAAATTCACATGATGCGTTCTCCCTGCCTAACCTATCCCCCGACCCTTCCCCAGAATTCCGAGAGTATTCAGGCTATGACAGGAAAGCCTGGATTGTAGATAGTACGTTCAAATATGTTTCCTTTGAATTCAACCACCGTAAATGGTGGCGTCATCTGTGGAGACAATTACGTCACAATTTCTAATTGGCGGCCATGTTGGATTCGCCATCTTGTCAGACACGCACCAGAAATTTCACGAAATTTCATTTTTTCCTTTGCGAGAGTAATCGTCTGACATACCTACATTCATAATATTCGTGAATATTCACCACACAAACCCCACAATGTGTGATTATCTTCACTAGCAAAAGCGAAAGCCGAGTACATTTATCAGGAAGCACATTTGTTTTGGACAATGTATTTACACAAACAGGACAGTTCTTCTAAATTTGGAGGTCAAAGTTTAACGAAATACTTTCCAGCTGTTCCAGGTTTCCTCCGCTTGACTTGAAATTGGGAAGATCACAAAGGACTTGCATCTTCTCCATCTGCAAACAAAGGTAGGCCCCAAGTGGCAAATGCATTTCATAACATGCAAGTAACAAACGGTAGATCATTTCAAATGATTTAATCTCTTTACAGACATTACTAGTACTCAGTTTTACTTGAACAAACTGTAACTGAGACCTGTAAGGTTTGCTTGATAGAGGGAGCAACATTTGTTGTCAGACAAGTCATGAGCGTATTTTGTACAAGTGAGGTTTTCAAAATATGTGGACATCAGTCTCAAGCGTTTTTGTCAAATAATAAATTTAAAAACAAATCAGACAAAAAGAATGCCAAATCTAAAGCAAATTGTTTGAATCTTTTCCGCCAAAAAGCGCGATTCTTAATCGTAAACACTGAACTGATAGGTTCGGGCAGAGTTAAAAGGAACGCAATTTTATCCTAAGGGTTTGCATGTCTCTCTAAAAGACTCTGGTTGCTAACTGTTATAAAGAATACCTAAAGCCTTTGCCGAAAGAGATGCAAAAACTAACTATCGCAGGTCTTTGCTTACCCGCGCTAGAATTCGAAGTGGTTCTATTTACTTGTAAAACGCTCAAAGTGCCACCTGCATGCACGTTAAAGTTTTCCACTGAACAGCGATTTCACTATTTACAATGTTTTTGTTAGTCCAATGTGCCATCCATCAAAACAAAATAACTGGGTTTTTTTTTTCAACAAGTTATAAGCCTTTCACTGGCATATTTATAACAATAGGTGACGAAACAATTGCAGCATGCAGCGACTAATTTTGAGGCGTAATACGCAGTGTTACATTTGTCTTGCTGCTAGTCGCGCAGTGTTGACAAGGAACTTTTAGAAATCACGACGAGACAAGTTACTCCGCAACACATTGCCTTGTAGAGAGTTTAACACCAACATGTGACAAACCAACAAATGGCCACCATTCATAACCAGGAATCAACTTTTTACGGTCTCATTGTTAATTCTAGGGTGAATTTCAAACATTTTAGAGACTGAATCACCAGCAAATGCTGCTGGTTAGCACTTTTGTTAGAAAAATTCTTTACTTTAAAATTTTATCCACAGAAACAAGAAACAAATATTTAGAGTCGCAATATGCGAATCAAGTTTACAGTGTAAAAAGAAAAACGGCTTAAATTAAATTACTAGACGCCTTTTGAGCATATAAATATCATATTCAGTGAAGCACAAAGCTTAAACAAAACATAATGTTCTATAGCTCTCTTTAAGCGAGCAAAATTTCAACTTCTGAGGAATTCCTTTCACGACTGAAACGTCGCTGATGGTATGAGGCCTGGTTTACCGATGCGGCCTGCTTAGCTATAGTGATTCAGCCTGTCCTTTGGACAGATTCGCTTTATAAGACATGCTTGTTTGTAGATCTGAATCGTCGCCGCTGGTTTGGGTTTACGTTCACACATAAAACAATAAAATTACTGCTGCACGGGTACTCGCGCTTGTCCAAGACCGGAGCGCGGCCATTCAAGGCCGAGGCCGTGCTGAAATGCTGGGAACTATTGCTCAACCAGCTCCGGCAGTTCCTTGGGTATTTGTTGCCATCTTGATACGAACCGTGCCATATGTGCTTGAAAGGCCTGCAGTGAAATGTTTCAAGAGTTAATCAATTAAATGTTACAGCGGTATCGAAAATTTGGCTCATTCTAATTAGGTGTCTTCAGCCGGAGAAAAAAAAAGCCAGCCAACCAACAGAGAAAATAAAAAGCGCCAGAGAAAAACCTAGAACTTATATTATCTTTACATATGTTAATTCAAAGACACTGCACGTGGAATTTTTGTAATCTTATGAGGCTTTTACTAAAAATCACTGAAAACGGATCTTTGTAACAAGACTTTTACTTAAAATCAATGAAAATGGATCTTAAATAAGTACAAGATTCCAAAATTTAGTTTAAAGTGCAAACTGAAAATAACCTTTAAATAAGTGCATAAAAATGGATATCTTTATTCCTCACTATCACTTTAAAATTCCCCGCGCACAGCTATTTTGAATTACAGGATTATGTTACGTTTTGCTGTGCTATGGTATGCTAGGATATGCTATGCCATAGTATATGTATGTTATATATGTTAAAAAACTCATTAATAATTTATGAAGGAAATACAAAAGAAATTAATTGTTAATGAGTATCTTTATATCTGATAAAGACAAGGCTAAATTTTACATCCGATTTTCTAGGCCAAAATAACCCAAAATCTAAATTTTAGTGTAAGAATGGATAGATGTACAGTAACGCTTTTGAAGCCGTTCAATTAATTCGCAATTCGTGCTTTATCAAGTCCTAAAACACTCGGCTGCGCCTCGTGTTATAAACACTCCTGCTCATTTATTAAAACATTGCCTGTTATATATGTTATAGTGTGTCGTGCTGTCTCGTGTTATCATATGTCATTACTAATATTTCTATACTATCATCAGTGTTATTGTAATGGAATTATCTTTGGATTATCTTTAGTGTTAGTGATAGCACTAATGTTAGTGTTAATATTAATATCAGTATTGCTAGTGTTAGTCCTATACGTGTTAGTATCAGTGTGGTCTGCAAAGTACACTTAAGAAAAATCACTTGACTTACCAAGTGGGATTGGTGAGAACGTTTGTTCTGTTGAAGGAGTAGATTGGAATGTTGGGATTGAACGCGTATCTTTTAGTGAAGATAGAATTCCAAGAAGGAAACAGTTGATCACCCTGGTCAGAGATAAATCAACCCAGTATCAGTCACTATTTATTTCTTATTGGCCAAGCGTGAGGTCAAGATGGCGGGATATTGGCCAAGTTCTTTTTTTTTTTTGCGTGTTTATGGATGGAGACGAAGTCGAGATCCGTAAACACGCAAATAAAGAACGAAGCCAATATCCCGCCATCTCGGCCGAACAAGCTTGTGCAATAAAGGATTTATCATATAACTCAAAGGACGCTATTAAAAGACAGCAAAACGCGGTACGAACGGGCTATCCAGAGCGGTCAAGATGGCCCCATCTTGACCTCGCGGGTAGCCAATTACAGCGGAGAAATGATTCATCTTGACCGCTGAAAGAGCCACTCATATAATAAGAGGAGTTATTAACTTCGCGAACATTTTGCGCGCTTTATTTCGGACAGAAGAAAGAAAACAACATCAAACACCATTAGCAAGTACTGCGGCATTGCAGGAGCAGCGTACCGTCATCTGTACTCGGCTGTATGGGAAGGCGCACAAGACGTACAACGTTGTTAATTAGAAAGACAAATAAAAAGTAAAAGTGAAACCTTAGCAAACGCAAATTACTATCGACACCTCAATAACATCGTCTACTCGTCTATAGTCGACTACTCTCTTGTTGAAATAATAACATCGCGAAAATAATTTAACATTTTAAGGGCGCTTGTTCGGAAGTAATCATAACTATAACACAATTCTCGAACATAATTGGTTATCAGCAGCCCGATTTGAGCATTAATAGAACAGTGTATGCGTCATGCTTGTAATTGGACAGTGTCATAGGACAACCTCGAACGCAGGCTCTGTCTCGTTTCCTCCCTTGTCGTCGAGAGAGACCCTGGTTGGACCTGATCACGTGACCAGTAAAAACAACAATACCACAGGGAGGGTGGGTCATTAATTGTCACAGTAACAGTTTATTGACTTTGCCACCCCTCTCTACAATCAATTTTTTTAGCCACCCAGATTTTGGGTGGTCACGTGATCAGGTCCAACCAGGGTCTTTCTCGACGACAAGGGAGGAAAAGAGAGAGAGCCTGGGTTGGAGGTTGTGTAATAGGACACTTTGCGCGTCATGCCTGTGTAATTAGACAGTACACATCATTTTGCGCGCGCTGTTGTCGTGCATTTTGTTATGTTTACAATTCATAACGACGTGTAACTGTTTTAACGCTCAACCGATGGTTAGTTCGTTTCTCAAATTTTGTCATAGTTGTGATTAATTGGTAACTGGACTTCGTGTAGTCCAATTCTGTCTGTAATCATACTCGTAATTAACAAATCGGACGACAGCGAAGGAAACCACTCGTATGTTTATAGACCGAATTGGACTCCACTAGGTCCTATTACCATTATTAATCGAGTTTTTACCTCAAGATTTCCCACAGGGAGATTTCTATCTTCTCTGTGGACGATTGTGTATATGTGCTGAAACCTGTTAGAGATAAACGCTCTGTATATTCCAGTCAAGTTCGCATCACGAGCCTGGTGCCAACACTTCTCATCGGCGCCCCTGGTACTCATCAACCTACCAGTCAGCGGTAAATTAAGGGCCACCATGCGTAGCTGCAAAATGAATATGCGGAAAGAAATGGTTCGGTTTTCATACTGGTCAAGACCTATCGCACATAAATAGCTTTAATGAGCTGGTAAAATACATTGCCCTAATATTTCCCGCTTCGAATTTTTGTTTTACAACGTGATACCTGGCGGCAAGTCGCAGGGTCAAGTCTCCGTGATAAGCTGCCTTGTAGACATATCGCGGAGTCGAGACGTCAACCAAGTACACACGAGGCGACTTGACTTTTGGCGGATAAATGTGGCGGGGACAGGGCGCCTAACAGTGCACAAAAGGCGACACTGGAAATAGTGTTTTTATTTCGCCCCCGCTACTTGTCGCACGAATAGGCCATTTCCGAATTGCCTTTAACTTTAATTTAATTTGTAAGTGAATGAAAACGTATTTTCATAAAAAGGATGAGCACCGGGACTCGCCTTGAAGAAGAGGCCAAAGGTAATTCGGAATTGGCCTATTCAAGAAGGTTTTTTTTTAATTGTTGTGTCAGATCGCGGGAGCAAAACTTGGGAGAATTGTCGCTGCGACTCGTCCAGGAGAACTGTACTTGCGGCTTGTCGCCTATTATGTGCCAACCTTAAGGGACAACTCACGTGCACCTTTCCCTAAATCAAAGTTGCTAGACATAAATCATTGCTAATACTCACATATCGTCCTTTAAGTTTGACGTTGGTTGGAGGTAGACTTACTCCAGTGGGAGCCTGCTGAAATCAAAATGAAGTCTCTTAGCGAATGTTTTTTTACATCGTTGAAAAGTGCACCTAACACCAAAATATTGTTTTTGCTTAATTCAATCTTTGCACCTGTTCGAAACTCATGGCGCCTTTTTGCGCTTCTTTAAACCAAATCTTGACTTTTTATAGGCTGTAAAAATTACGAATTCTAGCCATCAGCTGTCCCACGACCGAGCTAGTAAGGGGCATGGGGATATTCCCTCCTTTACGTCATAAACTGATTTGTATCGCGGTAAGTCTTTGTAAACATACGTGCAAATCAGTTTCTGACGTCAAGTACAGACAACAATTTCCCTGTTTCTTCTTGTGATTTTGCAGACAAACGCAACAAAGTAAAGCCATGAAATGTCAGCTTTTGTGCAATAAATGCCAGTTACATTGTTTATTTTTAATTTTTCAAAGTAAAAAATATTAGAAAATCTGTGTAATGGCCCATTTGTGTACTCAGTTGTGTACTCAGTGACCTGGCCTTCGACCTGCAGCCAGGCTGGAGCTCACTTATTTTTGATACAAATCTCAGTTCTTTTCATGTATAAAATTAAAGTAAACTAGCCAGCACGTAACAACACGATAATGAGGAGTTTGTATGAAAATGAGGTCATCAGCCAAGCGTCTCTTTCACGCAAAGGCCAGGTCACTGAGCACACAATTGTAAAATGGACTATCGTACTTCCAAATGAGGATCAAGGGACATTACCGGTGTGGTGCTTTGTCTTGTTGTTTCGGAAGCTTCCGTGGGGGCTGCAAAGACGAGTGGTCCAAGCTACGAACAAACATTTGTGAATAGAGTTCTAACAGACGCTAACAACATATTGTTCAAAAACGCGCGTTTCTTGTCATGTAGAACATAGACCATATTATTCACTAATAATAATATTATTCACTAATAGTTATAATAATAATAATAATAATAACAATATTAATAATAATAACTGTTTATTCACAGAAAGTGAAAAGGAGATAAGAAGGTTATCCTATCTAGTTTATCTCCTACCGTAGAATAATAAAAAACATAGCTTAATAAATAGTATACATCAAACATAAAACGACTTACGTGCAAGTTATGCGGTTTCGTAAAAGAACATAATTGTGTTACAAATTCTTAAAAATATTCAAGTTTTCAACAAATTTATGACTTGTATTCTGACAGGGTAAAATTTATTGCGCCAGTTTTACGAGACACATGAAAACGAAAATAAATATTTTATTTTAAGGTCAGCTTATCGTTTTTCCGCCTTACCAGTATAGTTCTCCAGCCCTCCGAACTCTTGATGTACAGCAGCTGCTCTGACAGAACAAACGCCAGTGTACCCGTTTTAACAGTCTCAACGGCCTTCACAATTGCCTCTTGAGAGTCAAATACGACAACCTTAAACAGAAAATTGAACGAGTCAAGAAAGACAGGCCACAGGGACACAAATCTGCCGGGCACTGAAATACAATAACCTTGTTTCCGTGGCAACCGATACATTGAAGCGTATATAACAGACTTTTTTGCCTTTGCTTGATGGAATTCAGGTGGCATCGTGATATAAATTTATATTTTTCCGATACCATTCTTTTTCCTTCACGTTTAAGCCGTTTAAAAGGGTGAAATTTTACTTAAGGCTGTACAAGGTGTTTCTAACATTTTTGCCGAATAAATTAACTCATTCTTGTACGGACCCTATAATTGTGGACCTGCAACTTTCCCAAAATCCCGGACTATGGTTGAAATGAACCATTGTTGTTGCCAAATGACAGTAAACTGACAAAAACTCCCTAGGACAATACCACAACGTACGCAGTTTTAACCCAAAAATTCCTCTTGAAGCTAAAAGCCTACATTGGCAGCAAACTTCGACTCCACTTCCTGTAATCTGTCCACATGTTCATATATTTAGCGCGACGTGGAAAACGCTATTTAATATTTGATTTCAGTTGCTCTCCCTGGTCTGCACTGTTCGCGTTGTGAGCCAGAGGAATTCTAGGAAATTCGTGTATAACGGTGGCATGGAAGTCCGCCAATTTACATTTCAGATATTTTTTAAAAGTGTCGAGCGACACAGTCCTATTGACAAAATATTGTACCGATTGCATTATTTGCAAGTCAAAACTAGCTAAAATTGTCATGTGACATCCCGGAATCCATCCGCAGGACAGCTAGAAAGACAACCTCATTCGTGAATCCCTCATGACTCGCTCAAACCCTTTCGGCGGCCCACGCGCTGTGAAATTGTTTTATCCCTTGTTTTCTTTCGGAGGGTTGCCTCTACCCACCAACCAAACTTTAGGATGCCAGGCAGGGGGGCTTCTGAGGTGGCAAATGGCTCGAAAAACACACTTATAAATCAAACTTAAAAACAAGCAACAGCTGGCGTGGCTACAAAGATGGAGCCTTCAGTCTTGTGGACCAGCAAAATCTATGTGGTAATCCCTTATATGGAATAACGAGATCGACTTGACTGCCTACCCTCTGTACGGGAAAGAGTTAAGGCTATTAAGGCTCAAAAGGTTGGGTGAAGGCGTTGATCGAGGGTCGAAGAGCCCACGTAAATAGTCACAAGTGGTAAAATTTTAGTCCAAGTACCAGACTGCTAGACCGCTGTCCTACAAAAATGTGTGTTCGACCCTCGATCAACGCCTTCGATATAGCTTCACAAGCTTGAGACCCCGGGGTTGAAAGAAGCACACGGCTGTCACAAAACTCACTGCAGGTGATAGAGGACTCATTCCTGGGTCGTCTTTCGGCGCTGTATGTCCAATGTCAACTATATCACCATTTCCTGGGGGACCCGGAGGTCCGGGTGGTCCAGGAGGACCAGGGACGTCGCTATCTTTGCCAGGTGGACCCGGGGGACCGGGGAGTACGCTTCTAGCACTGGGTGGCCCCTATGATGCAAATAATAGGAACAAATTCTGATGTAAATACAAAGAATCGTTTTCTTAGGAGCTGCTTACATGGAGTCAGGAAGATCCTTTTGGGCGAGCCAACTTTCGTTTGCTTTACATGCAGAAATTTACCAAGCAGAGAAGGAAAGTAAGAAGCCAGGCGACAACAACAAACATGCAATTCGGGCCCTTCTACTCCCTTCTCTCAGCTAGAAAGATACTAAGACTAGGAAGATCCTAGCGCAAAGGCCAAGTACAATCATTTGCATGTAAACTGAATACAGAAAACATACGGCGCTAGGATGATCCGCCTTCTACGATCTTCCTCCTTCCGTGTAAACAGCCCCTTAATCGCTACTGCCCGACACGGCAAAGAGTTAAGGTTTATCCCCCGTGAGTTTCGCGTTTTCACGTACATTTTGTGTACGGATGCGTTGATCTCGGTACGGCGTGATGCACGCATGCACTGCAGGGAACCATACTTGTAGGTAATGACCTGCATTTAGACCGGCACGAGTGTAGGCTCCAAGTGGCCTCTTGTTAAAAAAAATGCTACGCCCTAGAAAGAATCGTACTCGTTAACACTTTAAACGCATAAGGAAAGTTTGCGATAGATCAACATGTCTACATTCTACTATGAGCTCGAGTTTTCTATCAAGTGATAGCTGATGAGGGTGCAGCCCGAATCAGCTATCACGCATAGAAATCTCGATCTCTAATTATATTGTTTTAATATAAAACTACTAGTCGCTTAAAACTAAAATGTAAATTATCTAAATCCTCCTCGCAGACGCTTCGAAAACGCGAAGAAGCGGCCGCCATGTTGTTGACAAACGCTACTCACTATCTATCACAGCATAGATAACGAGTAACGTAGCCAATAAGAGGTTGAACGGCATTCGTGATAGAACGCTAGAGATTTATACTGATTTACAATAGCTGACCGGAGGTCCCATATCTCCAGAGGGTCCTGGATCTCCCTGTGGCCCCGTTGGTCCTGTAACTGTTAAGCCTGGTTCGCCCTGTAAATTCGAAAATTATTCACAATAAGGAGATGAGCATCGCGTTTTAAGACAAAAGGCAAACAAGGTGAACCTGCTGTTTGCAGCTTGTCGTGAACGGCGCAATCAGCGGCTTACTGCCAATAACAACCAACAAAGTTAGAAAAAAGATCAACATCAGGGGGCGAGCGGTTACTGTTAGGGTGATGGATTTCAATGCGGTCGCCCTGGGTTCAAATCCCACTCTGGCCGCTGCCTACTATGGTATGGTATTTTATTTATCCACATTACAGGGATGAGTACAAGACTCGTTTAAACGTGAACGTGTCAAATAACTATAAATCCATACATAGGATAAAATGCATAGGATAAAATAAAATAATTAGTTACTATTTACTATCCGCAAGGCCCAGTCGCTCAGCGCGATTAGCTTTTTCTATTTCTGAGTGGCTCTGCCATCTTCTTTTTTTTTTTTACAATTTCCGTTAAATAATTCTACTCCTTTCTGTCAAGAACACAATAAGGATTGTTGTTGTTGTTGTTGCTGTTGTTGTTTTACCTACGGCCAGTTGGGATTCTTATCATGTTGAGTTTATTTGCATCATTTGTTTCTGTTATTATTTGTGGGCCACAATGGAAACTACTGGGCTA
Source organism: Pachyseris speciosa (assembly GCA_016490735.1). Taxonomy (NCBI): domain Eukaryota; kingdom Metazoa; phylum Cnidaria; class Anthozoa; order Scleractinia; family Pachyseridae; genus Pachyseris; species Pachyseris speciosa. Next base: position 1,175,719 of record JAEMWC010000110.1, read on the forward strand.
CCAGTAACTGTGTCACCCCAATAAGTATCATCATTATTAACATAATAATTACGGGTATTTTTGCAGTAAGCCCCGAAAAGGGCGCGAAAATAATAACCACGTGGTCTATATGACGGTAAAAGTGACACACCGCAGGAAATAATGACCACATGGCTAATTTTGTTGTTGAAGTTTGCTGTATACACATCACTAAATTTCGTTGATCATTGCCTGGAATTGATAGGGTGAAAATACACTAACAAATGCGTACAAAAATAAAGAGTCAAAACATTTAGGACGGAGGTGCTAATTATGGAGGCACGTGTAAGAGAAACTAACATTGAATGATGAAATGGAGAATTAATTTTAAAATATCCTACTAATTTGGTCAAATGCTGTCAAATTGACTACATGCATAGTGCGACCAAGGAGGTGAACATGTTACAACAACTAAGTAACTGTTGAGTGGTCAGAGAAAAATCTAGACCTGAAGCTAGATTACAAGTCTTGAAATTGCTCTAACCAGATGGTCACGCACGCCTTCTCCCCAAATTCGAAACATCAAAGCAAAACGAGGCAAGCATTAATAATGTACATAGAAAAGTTCTCACCTTCGGTCCTTGAGGGCCGATTTCTCCAGGTACTCCCTTTAGACAACATTAACAACAATGATTAAAATAAAATAAAGAAACGAGCAGTGGAAGTACAGCACAATTTCGGCGGTTGGGTACTACTCATCTTAAAACATTTTGCTCTAACGGTTTTCCATAATCTGTTTACCACTGACGATAACGTGAGCCACACAGAATATGCATTGTATTGATTGCATTGCATTGCATTCTATTACAATGTATTGTATTGCATTGCATTGCATTGCCTTGCATTGAAGTGCAATGCATTGTATTGTATTGCGTTGCATTGCATTGCATTACATTGTACTACATTGCATTGTATTGCATTGCATTGTGTTGCATTGCATTGCATTGAAAATGTCCTTCTCTTTATAAGAGAAACCTTTCCTTAATTTCAATTTCTTAGTGTCGAACCGAGTATTGTATTAAAACACAATTGTTCAACAGTTCATTTCTGAGGATAATATCCACGATTAAGCAGGTACACAAATTTTTTTGTTAGCCTCTATCAAACGATAATTTCGGGGTTATGAACGATCCCAAACTAACTACTTTGAAATATTCGTCCTTTTTGCATCAGATCCATCACAATGTGCATCGTATTTCCAAAGGCTATGAGCGTCGTTTCGCGACATTAATTTTTTTTCATAAACAAGAGAAGTTGCTCAAACGGTCCTCAGTCCAACAAAAGGGACACAATTTTATTTACAAGATAAATTTTTGCCAGCAAATGGAGAGAAATTTAAGTTTCATTTTGTATCGTGGACGGTTAGGCATTCCGCAAAACAACGAGTATCAATGTGGTACCTTTTCTCCCGATTGACCTTTCTTGCCAGGGAAACCGATATCTCCAAGCTCGCCCTTAATTAGAAATGAAAAGCAAAAAGACAATGTTGTCAAAACTGGGTAATCACTTTGCATGGGTATTATGAGATATTATTTATAAATATATGTATATGGCATATTTACGAATATATGAATATATATGTGTGCAACTGTTCAAGTTGTGTTCACAACTGCGATGATCCATTACACCTTTAATTTTTCCACCGTAGTTCAAATATATTATTTTCATATATGTACATTCATCTGTTCATCACTCACGGGTTTATTGCTAACCAACAAAATGACCAGCCCCCAGTTGGCTTGATAGCTCAATTGGTAGAGCACTACACCGGTATCGCAGAGGTCATGGACTCAAATCCCCTACAGCCTTGAATGTTCAGAATTTCACTACATCATTAAAGATTTCACCATTAGCTTCAGGGCCCACGGAGCAGTTTTTAAATTGGGGGGGGGGGGGGGGGGGCGCTCCCGCGTTTTCAATTGAGGGGTGGGGACTAACTCTAAAAATAATTAAAGCGCATATAATTCCGTTTAATCCATAAGAATTGTCCAGCAGTTAACATATAAATTTGGATGATTTCCCGCGAGGTTCGCCACCTTTAGCCAGCACTATTATCCCGTGAAAGTACTTTTTCTGGATATGTTATTTTACTTACCTTATTATTTTTACCACAAAAAGTGGGTGGGGAGGGGGCGCCCTGGCCCCCCGGCCTCTCCCCATGCGCGGCCCCTGAGCTTACCTTAGTTCCTTTCGTCCCATTCATTCCGTCCTTCCCAGGTGTCCCAGGTAGTCCTTGCTCGCCCCTTTTTCCTGGTTCTCCAGTTTCACCTTGCTCTCCCTTAGGACCAAACTCTCCAGGTAACCCTGGTGGACCGGTTAGTCCCAAAGGTCCCTCTGGACCTTCAGGACCCTCAACGCCAGGTGTCCCCGGAGACCCAGGTTCTCCTTTGGCTCCTTTTTCACCATCTTCCCCTAGTTCTCCCTGTAATAAATTCAAAATCATTCGCTGTAAACTTTGCAAAAAATTGCAATACGATTGATAGTAGAGAGAGGCACATCTTGCAAAATAGACCGTTTTCCTTGAACCATTTCTGTGAATGAGCAGTGATATCTGCCGAGCAACATGGTAGGATAATTTCATCTCACCTTACTTCCAGCCGCACCGCGATCTCCTTTTTGACCCTGCGTGGAATACAGTAAAACCCGGCAACTAAGAACCTGGATTTTGAGAACCTGTTAGGCTAAAATTTGCCCGTTGAGCATCCTCTATATAAGAACCTGTTTAGGGACCGGTCATTATTTATGTAGAGCGGGGGGGGGGGGGGAAGTGGGGGGGTCAAGGCTGTCTTAGATTGGCTAGAGGAGGGGGCTAATTTTTTTTTAAACAATTAATAGGGGGGTCATCATTTTTTAGGTTTTGCAAGGGGTCTTGTCTGTGCTTTTGCAAATGGGATTACTTTTACGAAATTAATTTCAAAGATCCAGGTGGTGAAGATGGACAACCCAGTTAGAAGCTAGAATATTCTTGGTTTTCACATGACGTCATAAAAAACTATAATTCAAAATTAAACAAACTTTTGTATTTTTAGCTTCATCACGTAAAAGACGTTTTAGAAATGTATCGGCTTGCATGTTTTCAGCTCGGTTGAGCAATTTGAATTTTAGATTTTATTTCAGTGTGTCACATAAACATGTCTGCTCACAAGCATGTCGCGTAAATGAAAACATCGATTCCCCGCGTATTTTTTTTAGGTCTGAAAAGCCAACATGATAAGAGAAGCGTCTATGTGAATGTTTGCAAGCTCAAAACAGAGAAGAAAGCCTTTGAGAAAGCAAAAGTAAATTCCAGGTGTTTTCACACATTTCCGGCCGCCATATTTGTGCCCCTCAGAGGAACACTAACATGGCGTTTCTATACTAAACTCTATAATTTTGAGTGGTACGTTTTGCCTACTCGAGTACGGGATACCGCACAGCCCTGAGACTTAAGCATGTTGTTTATTTATTGCTATTCTACAATATGTCAATTTCTTGACTTCATCTATTGAATTGATGATGATTTTATTTTTTTACTTGCGTGACTGAAAACCAAGAATTGTCATAAACTTCATTGCTTTAATATTTCACACTTTAATAAAAGACAAATCCAGATCAGCCTGTTTCAGTCTTTGATTTTGGCTGCATTTAATATCAAAATGAACAAAATATTTGTTGGTTCAATAGCCCATGAAGTAGTAAAACATGAATAACATAAGACTTAAAATATTGCTTTCCACCTTGGAAAATATATTGGAAATATTATTTATCTTCCAGGGTTTAATATTTGGTGTCCAACATCTGAAAAGTGGCACCTTGATTGCAAATTTTGTGACGACAACTTTAGAAGATATATAACCTGTCCAATGCTGGAAAGGAATATTTTTTGCTATACTGCATGTACTGCAACAAAACACTACTTTATAGAACCAGTACTTTTCCAGTAGCAACGCAAATACGAAAAAATACGGCAATAAAATCATAAGTCAGAAAAATGGGAGGTGGGTCATAAGAGGGGGGGCTACTTGCAATTTTTAGACCTGAGGAGGGAAGGAGGGCCAGGCAAATATTTCACCTATCAAAATATTTTTCCCTCCCTTCCCCCCCCCCCTCTACATAAATAATGACCGGTCCCTTAGCCTATTTACGAGATAGTCCCTTGAAAATTATCTTTCTATTTTAACCTCAGCTTGCCCCTTCTTTTGTGTTTGTGTGTACGTACTTGTAATTTTAAAGCCGTATAGATCCTTTCATAATTGCGCCCGATAAATAATTATTTTATTTTTATGATAATTAACCTTACTAGCCTCGTTAGCATTTGCAAAATTCAATAGAATTTTCACTTTAAAGGTAGGTTAATAAGGCTAACTAACACTGATACATACAAAAGAATAATCAAATCGTCTGCCATTATGAAGAAGGACTGTATGACAAAGTAAACTTTGTCTACGTGAAACCATTTGGAAAACCTTTTACTGAGAGGGGCAGGGAGAGGTTTTTAAGAGTTTCCGTTACACCAGGAAGTGCACTACCCTTCTAAATATAACCGACCAAGGGCATAAGTCGTAGAATGTTCCATTGCGTATTCCTTAGAACTTATGCTCGAATAAAAAGCTGCTCTCACCTTCTTGCCAATTCCTTTCTCTCCCTACACAAAATGAAAAAAAAAAGATTAGCCTTATTATTTGACTAGGCATAGGAATTATTTTTCTTAAATTCTTTGTAAGGAAAGTATAAGCGGTTTTTAACCCATACGAGCTTCAAGTTCCTTATCCTTCCTAACCTAATCGTTCTGTTCTGTGTAACGGCATTTTAGGGGCGATGAGCGATATTTCGTGCAAAAAAAAAACACACTTGGGGGAATTAGAGGACTTCCTTACATTTTTCTCAGTCAAACAAAGGAGCAACCTTTTGTTTACGACATATGTTGCTTTTTCATAAACAAAACACAAACAACAAACAAAACGGAGAAGTTGATGCTGTAATAATTCAATGTCATAAGGTCAAAATGAGACGCCACAGTTGCTTGAATGAGACACATAGTATATGGCCATAACTTTACTTCACCTTTTCGCCTTTGACTCCTGAAGTTCCGTTTGGACCTCGCTCTCCCTAATTACATTAATAAGAAGTACATTAATCGTGGTAGTAATCGTAATCGTCAATGCCATTTTCAAATAAAGATTCTAGGTGCCTAAAAATTTGCCTGAGGATTTTTGTCCGACGTCCTTAAGGGGGAGTTACACCTGAATGCTACGTTTTTGCCACCTTTTGACTTTTTCTACTTATTATCTTCTCGAGATTTCATGCAATCCAAGAAACCCATCACAGTTTTATAGTGCATAACCCAATAAATATCTCAGATTTTTTGGGTGTTTTTTCGAGTGTTTGTGAAGAACTGAAGAAGAAAGGGGCGGGCAGCGGGAGGGAAGTGACTTAACGGAAGATGAGAAAAATGCAAATTGTAAGGTGATAAAAAACTAAATTTGGAGGTAAAAAATTAATGGACCACACCAAACAGTTCGCTCTCAACCTGACATGCACCGTGTTGTAGTGGACTGTCTGAGTGTTTGTGTATGCCTTATTTTCCCTTTTTAATGTCTTCCTCAAATCACTTCTTATTTCATCAACTTCCAGGTATAACGCCCCCATAATCGTTTACGGCACACGTTTATAGAACCTGGGTAAAGAGACAGCCACGGTAGAATAAAGCTCACATTATTGTCGGACTTTTAGTACCACTCGTCGAGCCTTCATGTCGAAAGAACCACTCAACTACCACAGCTTTAGTATTTGACTGGGCAATACAACATAGCTCTTCATGTAACGCAAGGATGGAACTCAATAGAGAATTAAATAGAGAGAATTAAATAGAGGTACGACTTTTCTTAATGTGGGATTAAGAAGTACATCGGTCCTTCACAAACCTTCTCTCCTTTCACCTCATCTCCGTTTCCATTCACACCTTCAATTGATCCAATGGCCACTTCTTCACCAGGTTCACCCTGAAACGGTAATATCTACACCTGAAGTTGCTGTTTAACTATCTTGTTTTAAAACTTAACGGCTTAATCTTAGGGTGAGCATCATTGACATTCGGGTGATTTAAGATGATCCTCCCACGTCTTCGGCAAGGCACGCCTTATCAACATTATGGGGAAAATGATTAATCTACCTGTGATAATATTCGGTAAAAGAAAACCTTTAAAGCCCGTTGCCTCTCTTAGACAAACCGTGAGGTGCGAGGACTTTTTTTAGGTCATTCTATGGCAACAAATGTAAGTAAATAATAACACGCCAATGACACCATACCTTCTTGCCGGGAAATCCCGGGGGTCCAGGAGGACCGGGTGGACCAGAAGGTCCCACACTACCTTTGCGTCCCGGAAAACCAATTGGCCCCACAGGTCCAATTTCTCCGGGAACTCCCGGTGGTCCTTGAGGTCCCTGAGGTCCATCTTTTCCATCCGTTCCACCTTCTCCCTAAAAAAAGCTTTTATTACTGAAATATTGACACCAATATCTAATAATTTCAGGTGTGAGCTAATAATTATTTGTTATTGAAAATTATAATAAGCCATCTTCATATCGCTCATATTAATTTCAATTAATTGTCACTTTTATGGAATAAATGTAAACGTCTTCCCTTCTAAATCAGCCTTGGGTCTGGGCCAATGTTTTCTGATCTTTACTAATTTTTCGTAAATAAGAACCTCTGTCTTTTCAGGCTGAAGTGGTTCTTATATACATGGTCCTTACTTGGCCAAATGTCAGCCTGGAGGTTCTTGATCCTCAGTTTCTAATAAGTGGTGTTTTACTGTACTGTGTGGTTGCCGTTTCTTTGATCAATTTTGTTTAACAACTAAACGCTTTTTGTCTTCAGTTCTACCGAGCTTAGCCGGGAATAAGTCACGGCGGAAAAAAGACCATGTCACCAGTCAAAGAGAAGAAAACAAAAATCATTATGAACTTGGACCGATCATTAATAGGCTACAAGGCAACGCACAAGTAAAACCTTTAAATTTTATCTTCTTCAATGTTCGCAGCCCTCTTTCACACAATAGTAAATGACAGGTTGAAAACGAAAGTTACAGGCATTAAGGCAATAACGGGTCGAAAACTTCCGCAGTTTTATTATTATTATTATTATTATTATTATTATTATTAATATTATTATTTTTATTATTATTATTGTCTCTTTTATCACAGTCTTTGCTGGTGTTCTTTTTGTGCATCAGCCGGGCGCAAACCATGCACCTAGAGCGTCAGTCACTCAAGTCAATCATTCTGTTATACACTGAGCACCTTTCCGAGGATTCGCGCAGATCCCAGGATGCAAATCTTTTGAATCTCTGTCATAGTAGCTCTCTCTGATACTTTCTTGATGTTTTCTACCATACCCTTCTTCACTGTACCAAGTGCACCAACAACCACACGGATCACTATAGTTTTCATATGCCACATTCTCTGTATTTCTAGTTCTAGGTCTTTGTACTTGCTTTTTTTTTTCAGTTTCCTTCAGTGCGATGTTTCTATCTGATGGAACAGTCATATCAATCAGTTTGCAGGTGGAATTCACTGAATCTTTAACGATGATGTCTGGTCTGTTCGCCGTTATAGTTCTATCAGTATTGACTGGCATGTCCCACATGATGGTGATGTTGTTGTCTTTATTGTGCATCACGGTCTCTGGCTCGTGTTCGTACCATTTGTCTGTAGTCTCTATATCATGATCTTTACAGATGCTCCAATGGAGATTATTATTATTATTATTATTATTATTATTATTATTATTATTATTATTATCATCATCATCTCGCTCAGCTCGATGTTGTTAGATCAGCCATCAAGTCTACCTTGTCTCCTGGTTTCCCCCTTAAGCCTGGAAAACCTGATTGTCCTCTCGGTCCCATGGGACCTTCTTCTCCTTTGTCACCTTTCACGCCTTTTTCTCCTGTTGTGCCCTATAAAGCGATCACATGTAACAGTTTAACCTGAGTTGCACTCATTGAGATAGAAGAAAAGCACCTGGCATTTCCCCGACTTTTCACTAACCCTAAACAAATTTTCACTGACCATCCAAGACAAATCTTTGGAAGATGAAGTCAGCGCATGAACTCCTTTGTAGAAATTGTTTAAAACGACATTACCTCTACCAAACCCAGCTGCTAACAAAAAGTAAAACTCCCAGAATTTTTACTGACTTTCAGGCAAAATTTTGAATTTCCCTGACTTGATGTAAAATTCCTTGACTATTCCCTGACCTTGAAACAAATCTCTTTTTTGCTGAGTTTTCGGTGACCATGGCAACCCTGTTTGATGTAAGCTATTTACAAGTAAATACAACAACAAGGACGACGACGACGACGATTGTGATGATTATGATGATAACAACAAAGAGCAGGAAACCAAAGAGAATTGAAGCGACTAACATACGTTTTCTCCTTTAATTCCTTGGACACCACGATCACCCTGAGATGTAATAAGAGAGAACATCAATGACATTAAAAACCAAAGCGAATGCAGTGTCCTTGTTGAACAGTTCGTAAGTCATTTCTAATACCTTATCGCCTTTCTGTGCATTAACCTGTGCCGATGATCCTCCACCTCCAATATCCTAAAGAAAAATCACAAAACAGTACGTAGACAAAATTTCAGACAAGAAATGACGTTCATTTGGTTGAAACTTTCTGATACGTTCTAAACGTAAAGATGTAGTAATTCCGATACTACATTAATCAATACCAAGATACCCTACTGCTTTTGAAAAGTAATCTGCGATACTGATGAGCAGTATAATTTGTTTCAATTGTTCAATGCGATAGATGGTTCCGCTTGACACGTCGTTCTTTTTTTGTTGAGAAAATCTAATCCTGTCTTAGCCAAGGCGTTACCATGACCTAAGACGTCACGTTATTTTTCTTTAGCTTTTAGACTGTGCTGTCATCACAATATATAAAGAGCTACAGGTGTGAAATATCGGTTTTATCGCAGACGCATACCGTTATTGCTCCTGGATGGCCTGGGGGCCCAGGCGGTCCTGGGATACCTTCGCCTGGTTCGCCCTGTCAACAAATAATTGGCATCAAGCTTATAAACAGAGTAATGGAAGAGCAGAGAGAGTGGTGTACAAGGAAGAGAGAAGTATTTGGTCAGTCGACTCTGACTTTACACCATATCATGATATAACAAAAGGTTTCAGGCAGGAATGGGGTAGGGGTTATTCACAGATCATCAATATTTTGTTGGTTTTTCTCTACAAACTGAACTTATAAGGGATCACAAACCCCTTAGATTTTCAAGGGATAAAGTTAAACCCGTTAAAATTAACCATGGAATGCATATAACTCTCACTGAGTAAAAGAAGAAATCCCACCTTTTGTCCGTCCGATCCTTTCTCCCCGCCATCGCCCTGAACAATAACAAATCAAATAACAATCGTAATCCATTAGATGTGTGAAACCAAGGCAACAACATTAGCGGGTGGCTTAAAAATTCTAGCTCTAATACAACAACAACAACAACAACCTTTACACATTTTTCTATTATTACGTTTTTAAAGGAATTTTAGAGCTACACATGGTGAAAAGAAAAGCTTAACTATCACAATTTAAAGGTGTCTAGGGGTTAAATAAACTAAAGTTTTCTAGTTAGCCCCTAGCTAAGGAAAGGTCATTAAACAAATTGTAGCGGCTATAACAACAACAACAACAACAACAGATACACACATTTAAAAACTAAGACAAAAAATAAGCACAGCTGCAGGTAGTCGTTGGCATTTAAATCCCAGGAACAATTAGCAAATGTTTGAATCTGAGAAGAAGCTAGATGCTCTCACTCCCTACCTTTACCCCTTTTACTCCCTTTTTGCCCGGAAATCCAGTGCTGCCGTCAACTCCCTGAAAAAGAGAAGTGAAAAAACAGTCGCTCATCTTGAAACAATCATTGTCGAATCCTAAGGTAATTATAGTTATCATTTCCGTATTGTCGAACGCAAACAAAGCCTTTTCTGCTTGGCATATAATACCCACCCCAACTTTGCATAAAAAGGGTCCACTGAATCCCAGATCGGATTATTGAGTTGCTAAAAATTAACAGTGAAAAAGACCCCGTACAAAATTCAAGTAAGAGTTTAATTAAGATTGGTTCATGATTTAAGTTTGTAAAAGTTCCACAACGGCTCATACCTGATCCCCTTTGGATCCCGTTTCGCCTTTCAGTCCCGCGGGTCCAACAGGCCCTGGATCACCCTAAAACGAGTAAAACTAGATTTTCATTCCTCTGTTTTCCCTCATTGTCTTTAAGTAATGGACAATTTCTGTGGTGGCCTGGTATACTCTACGACGTTTTTAACATATTACAAGAATGTCACTAACCTGACGTACAGAACCTTGTTCACCCTTTTCACCTTTCACACCTGAAAATCCAGCCTGACCACGTTTTCCAGGGGCACCCTAAATAAAAAACTTCATGATATTTAAGGCCACCTTGATATGAAGATGTCGCTGGAACCCAAAAGATTTCCACTAACTGTATTCTTAAAGATGCCGGAGAAAATGTTATACAAATCATTGTCATTGTCACAAGTCCCCACCGAACTTAGTAAAAAGGTATCCCCACAGCACTGCAACCAATACATGCAATTGCAGAAGGACGACTTTAGACTGGTTGTTTTTTTTTCTCTTCACGTCACGAATTTCCCAGAGCACTTGTCGCGTACGTGACTCGAGTAATCCGACACATACCACTACAAAGAGGACAGGCCATCTACGAATGATGTCACTTTCAGAAGCTCGCGTTAGTTTCTGCGGTTGAATTCATTTTAGTACCAAAGATGAGGAGGCTAAAGGGTAACCAACCCTTAAAAAGTTATGTTCTCCTCGGGCAAGAAATTACTGCTGGAGCATATTGAATAAGTTCCTACGCCATAAGAGATGGTTACGTCGTGATGCTCACAAAATTTACATATTATGGTGATATTTAGTACGTAACAAATTTTAAGATGAAGACGTCAATTCGCTATTAACTATCGGCACATAATATCATGATTTTGGTTGGCTACGAACCCGATGTCCAGGAACACCAACGTCTCCGATGTCACCTTTGTCTCCCTGTGGCAACATACAATTCGTCAGTATTAACGGAGATGAGATTTACCAGTATGTTTTCTTTTTACCAAAAACAACAACAACAACAACAACAAGCAAAACAAAAAACGTATACATTTCCAGGTCAAAATAAAGGAGCTGAGGGAATGGATGCTTAATTGTATTTAAGGTGCCTCACACCGGTTTCCAGCACTTTTATTTTGATGGATCATTGCTACCAAACTTTAAGCTATTACCATCATACGGGTATCAAAGAAATGCACAATCGTCGATGAACAAGTTATGAAACTTTTTGCGACATAATAGGTTACCATATAAACACTTACGCCTGCTTTAAAACATCCCTAATTTTAGCTTTGCGACAAGAACTAAAAAAACGAGCTCGGTGACCCCATTTTTGTTTATTGTCGGGAAATAATTAGCATTATGAAATAAAACTTTTTGCAAAGTTAAAAAAAATGTCTCTTGTCTACCTTAAGTCGTATCGTAAAACTTACAACTGAAATTCCCAGAGTGGAGACAAGAGGCTGCAGGCGTTACCCCTGCAGCCTTGACTTCACCCAACTTTAAATCATTCCTAGTCTTCGAATTTCGTCGAAAATGCCGTTAAACGTCGCCAGATTCGGACGTCGTTTGTGGGAAAAACTTCTGCTTCGCTCAGAAATGAGGTTTCGACGAACGGTAATGTATTTGAATATCACAAAAAAAGTATTTACCTTTGGTCCTTGTTCACTTAGTGAGCCTTTTTCTCCTTTGTCACCTTTCTCCGCCTGTTGGCAAAATAAGTTTATTCTTTTCAACTCTGACAGGTTTGAAAAAACGAAACTTGCCCTTCCTTAACTTCTCTTATACAAATAGATAAATATTCTTAGATAAAATTCTTTTTATTACTGATAAAACCACTTAATCAGACTACAACAAGATTATTTGCAATTTCTACCAACTATCGTGAAACATCACCAAAGTAGGAAAAGACAGTATTCAACTCATCACGAGCTTGGATAAACGACCTTTGGATTTGAGTACGAGCACGAAGTTTAGCCGGAGTGCGGCTTCTCCAAAGGAACGTTTTGCCATGATTCTCTGTATATAAGTCAAATGCTCTGACTACTGTATCCTCTGTTTTATCTGAGGATTGTTGCTCATTTTGAAGAAAAGTTCGACGCTGAATTTTAATGAGGGTTGTTTCACATACCGGAAATACCGAAAATACAAAATTCTGAAAGTTAAAAGTCTACAACTTAAACTCGTCCAATTTAGTTAGTTTTTATTTATAACTGAAGATCCATTCTTCAAGTTTAATAATCCGTTGCTTTATAGTGTTCTAATTCCGCGAAATTTACCCTTTATAATTCTCTTATTGTGGCGCCTTTGTAGAGCATTAACGCTTGAATAGCCCGCCAAATGAGTTCATTCATTATGCAAAGTGTCACATCATTCTGCCCGATGTAAAGAACTATGCGCAGCATACTGGTTTAACTTATGGGAAGTGTCTTGCAAATCATGCTAGTGTCGTACATAAAGTACAAGGACAGAGGCTCGTGTGAGGATACACAGTACTCTTCAGATGCTTATTTGGAATGTTTATTTTTGTTGGAAAAAACAACTTATGGATTGTTTGGTTGTACAATCAGAACTGAACAGAATTGAAACATTCCACATGATAGTCAATAGCTATCATCTGCTTCACCCATAAATGGTCAGGGAGGTGTTTGATGGGACACTTGAACCACTGAAATTATTAAAATAACCAAAAGTGAGAAGTACACGAATCTTCCCATGGGGCATCAGTGAAGGAAGAAATACCATTATAAGTACCACTGGGGGCGACGTTGCAACTTGCAAGTTACTTCTTTATTTGCGGTGTTTGTTAAGAGGATAATTCTGAGGACATCGATTAATCACATACAATTCCCAAGATAACAAGAGGGACAAAAATCACCTTCAAAAGGCTCCACTCAATCTCAGCTTTGGGCCCTGGAGGGCCCTGAGGACCAGTCTCCCCAGGCTCTCCCTGTTCTCCTTTGGTGCCTATACCTTGATCACCCTGAAACAACAATGCAATTATAGCAGAATAATTCCTTATAACCAGTCTTAGCTTTAGCCTTTCTTCATCAAATTGCTACTTTTTCTGACGTCTCAATATTTAGTATTTTTATTTTCAAAAACTAGGATGTCTTCCTTGTTCAGATGTTATACAAATAAGAACAAACATCTGTTGCTTTTCCCGCACAAATTCGTGCCACATTGCTAGTTTTGATATGTTTTTTTTCTACTAATTGTTCCATTGGAGTTCGATGGAGTTGGCTTAAAACCCTTTTGCGGCTTCGTACCACGTATACGAAGCATGTCAATCAGGAATTGGTATAAATCTACTAGCGTTCTATCACGAATGCTGTTCTCTGATTGGCTACGCTGTTCGCTTTCTATCCTGTGATAGATATTGAGTAGCGGTTGTCAACAAAATGGCGGCCTGCTTTTTCGAGTTTTCGAAATGTCAGTGAGGAGGATTTAGACAATTCATTTGTTTAGTTTTGAACGACTAGCAGACTATATTTCAATTAGATTATTTCCTCTCGATTTTTATGCTATCATTCGATAGAAATCTCGAGCTCATTACCTTATTGTTAACTCTAACTACCAAATCTGATTAGGAGCTAAAGAGGCTAAAAAAGGACATGCCACATAAATACCTTCTCTCCTTTGTCTCCATCCTTCCCGGTCAAACCCTGTCGCAGAAACAATGAACAAATTAAGACACTTCAATTTGTTAAGGGGAACTGAAGGCAATTGTTTCTTCTCAAGGTACAATGGATTGCCAAAGACAATTATTTATCGGAGTGATCGATGGTGTACTTTACACGTAATATAGAACAGGTACTACATAAATGGCGACGAAACACATGCACAATTAAAAATCATCTACAGTTTTGGCATCTCTATCTACACACAACTGTAACTACAAATTGAATACAAAGTCACATTGGGTCACCTGTGTTCCTGCGTGGCCTTTTTCTCCTTTCTGACCCCGGGGTCCCTGTGGTCCTATTTCACCCTGTGGAAATCATGTACTTCCATAACTTATTGTGTCCGTGGGATCTCAGGAGATGTTTGTCATTCGAGCTGACTAACCAGTTAGGATTAAAGGGCATAAATTCTACGTACCTTCTGGCCTTGTTTGCCGTTTAGACCAGGAAATCCTACGAGACCTTTGCTGCCCTAATGGACGAAATATAAACGATAGTTAAATTTAATTAATTGGACCTCGCAAATTAGAGAATTGTTGCCAATGAGTTATTTTTTTCGTGTTGGTTAACCCTTTTTTTTCTCGAACAGTTTTTGAAATACCGAACATATCGAGCCAGAAAAAAAGGGGGACCTCCAAAATTCCAAATACCACTAAAAAAATTAAGTTCTACATTCTATAAAGGATTTATTTTTCAGGCTTTTTGATTTGGACACTCAGGTCGAATACCAAGTTGAAAGTGCTTACACCTAACACAAAATAAATGTAACTACTGATAAACAGCAGCATAAATGTGTAAATTTTTTATCGAATACCAAGTTGAAAGTGCTTAACCTAACACAAAATAAAATGTAATTACTGATAAATAGCAGAATAAATGTGTAAATTCTTTAAGATTCAGTTTGCTAACTAGGCACTCACTTTTTCTCCCTTGGACCCAGGCTCCCCCGGTTGTCCAGGCTCTCCGTCAGCTCCCGTTTGTCCTATTGGTCCAGGCTCTCCACTTGTTAAATTGTTGCTAGACAACCCTGGTGGGCCTGGGGGTCCAATAGGTCCTCGTGGGCCCATTGCACCAGTGCTGCCTTTCGCTCCGCTGAAGCCCCTTGCTCCCTTTTGTCCTATTCAGAAGTTACAAAGAGGATCCGATGCTGAGCTGATTGTCTTGTCGTAAAAAGCCTATCTAAGCAATTCGACCCCTAGAATTTCTTAAATGCGTGCAGTACAAAGATGAGAAATGTCTTTATTTTCATAATGACTGGTCATATATTAGGCTTTTATTCACGTGATTTTATCATCTGTTACTTGCGTGGCTACGCCGCTGCACTACCTTGGAACAACTTTGTCTAGCGTTTCAGCAGCATCACAGCATCACAAGGCAGTCCAGATCAATGCTTTGTATTTTCATTTTTACTTCTTAGGATTTTATTCATAAACCCTAATATTAGAACCACCACGTACTATGTAATAAACAATACAACAACAAAGTAAAGAATGATCTACATGAAGGACTTTTCATTTCCGTGCTGACAAACTGGAGCCGCATCGGGGTAGAATGTACCACAAATCTCTACCTCTCAGCAGCTGTTTTGTGAAGCCCTCTCGCTAAATTGTCAGAAATGCCTTGCACCACCTTTCAATCACTCCAATAAACGAGCGCGCGAAAGAAATATCTTTAGCATTTTCAATTTGGCTTAACACACTGTTGTCAGATTTCATAAAAATGACCAACTCCCACTTGGATTGTTCGGTCAGTTGGTAGGGTACTGCATCAGTATCGATGAGGCTACGGGTTTGAGTTCTCCAGTGCAAGCTCAAGTGCAAGTTCAATCTTTCTATTTCGCTCCTTTTGATAGATTATAACAGCATCACAAACCTCCTGATTCACCTTTCTCTCCTTTCTGTCCAGCCGCTCCTTTTTCTCCTTTGCCACCAGGATAGCCCCATCCACCGAGTTCAGACACATTGCCTATAGATCCGGGTGGTCCTGGGGGGCCCGGGGAACCAGGAGGCCCCTGCTCGCCTTTCCCGGGTCCAAATACAACGTCCATTGATGCATCGCCTTTAGGCCCTGGGGGACCTGGAGGGCCAGGCGGACCAGCAACGCTGTCACCCTTTGGCCCCTAAAAATACAACATTATCGTTATCGTTACTATTGTCATCATCATCATCACCATCACCAAGACCACCATCACCATCACCACCACCACCACCACCACCATCACCGTCGACGTCACCATCACCATCACAATCACCATGATCATCATCATCATCATCACCATCATCATCATCATCATCATCAACACCACCATCACCATCATCGTCGTCGTCATCGTAGCTGTTATCGTCATTATTATTAGCCACGTTTAGATTTGAGTCCAAGTACAACTTCTTAAATCTACTTCTTGTGTTTAAGATAATCACTTGTGACGTGCATCAATGCTGTTTCTACCATCCCCTTATCTGCTGGCAAGCAATAAAGAAAAGTGAGTACTCGTACTCCTATTCCATCTCGTAGTCCCAGTCAGGTCTAAATGTCTCACTTATTACCATCACCCAACCCTATTTTCAGGTTATGTGGATGACGAAAGAGGCGAGGAGACTGCTGAAGGGTTAGTCCACTGGAAGGGTATTCCAAGTTTTAGGCCGGGACTATAGTAATGCAACAGTTTTACTTATACGACAAAAAACAAACTATTTATCCAATCATTTCGCGCGGTTCCTCCAAGTCCGGTGTTAAAATGTCGAATAAAAAGCATTTAAAAATAAGACAATCCAGTTTACTACCAGACCCCTCGTCGAAATTTCAAGCTAGTCAAATAAATTAATAAATTATTTGTTCAATTGTCTTCTTCATAGCGTTGTCGTCTTAATAGCGCTTTTCTGTGAGAAATGAGACGCGACATGACAGTTGGTATTCTTAGCACACGATCTCTGTTCGCCTAAGGCTATCACACTATACCAGCCAGCTACTTTCTGATAACGTACATGCCCAACCTTGTAGTACATTGGATGAACGGTCGCGGCAATTTTCTATTGTTATTTTCACATCAGAGGGAAAATTTGGACAAATTTTCAGTTTGTCATTTCAATTTTGCTATCCTTCCGTCATTTTGTAAGGCAAATCAT
The DNA here is from genome assembly GCA_016490735.1 of Pachyseris speciosa. Taxonomy (NCBI): domain Eukaryota; kingdom Metazoa; phylum Cnidaria; class Anthozoa; order Scleractinia; family Pachyseridae; genus Pachyseris; species Pachyseris speciosa. Next base: position 1,192,693 of record JAEMWC010000110.1, read on the forward strand.
ATTGACCTTCGCACTATCATTGCTACCGTCTACAGTAAAAAAAAACTTTTTGCTCTGAAGTCAGAATAAGAAAATATAACAACCCTAAACAGGGGCACGCAACGAGCCAAATCAACCAAAAACGGTAGAAAGGCATTTAGTACTTTATGGTGTTTGACGTCTGTTTACAGTGATGTTTTCCTTATCTAGAAGAATTTGATCTATTCGGATTTCTTAGCTGTAATTTAAAATTGCCCAAAAATGTTAGGGAACAAAATCTTCCTTAGAGAAAATGCTAGCTGACGTTTTGACGTTTTTTTTCCTATTGCGAATCTTTTAGGCCACGTTTCAGTTACGAAAATCTGAGTGCACTCTTTCATCGACGCCGAAAGCCTAAAGCCCTGCCCTACCCTTCACCGAACAGATATCTATCGAACTTGTCGTTGGGTGCACCTGCCCAAATAATCTGTGTTCTCATCAAACATGAAAAATATAGGAACGGCCTTTTAGGCTACCTTACAAACATTGATATTATAGGATAGCTTATATGCGGGCTTTTACTGTAGCGTATCGTATAGCGAAAGGTTTATATTCTATTTTATACGTCACCTTCGGTCCTCGAGGTCCTGGTGATCCCATATCACCCTGCGGAGTAATATATAAGAAGGACAACTTCGAAATAAAATCCTTACAGTCTGCAAGAAAAAGCACTGCACAAAATCTTTGGACTACGGCCCTTTACTCAGGTCTTACACAATTAGTCTCAAAACTCATGTAAGGAACATTTAAGGATGTGAAAATGACGTAGAAGGACTTAATATACCTCAGGCGTTCCCAAGAAAATATCAGTATACACAAGCATAAAGGAATCAAATATATTGATACGACTCATTACACAGCATTCCAATACGTCATTACATTTCTCCCTGTACAAATTATGTGTACCGACCCATTCTAGCACGTTATATTTGTTATTTCATTCAGTGAAATCAAACACGTCAATTTTGCTTCCCGTGAAAAAGTAATTTTTGTAGCTTAAGGCATTGACTCAGAACTCAAATTTGAAGGGATGTATTCCAATGGCACATTGCAGTGAAAAAACGAACACTCCTATCTTGCTGTTCCTGTGATAAGCAATGGAGAGGTTAAGCAACGACGACGTCGACGGCAACGAAAACGTTATTTCGCAATATAACTTCTCGTTTCGGTAACTCTTAAACGATTATTCCAAATTGTTTAACTTAAAAATAATGCAAGCGAACTGTCCAGGGACTAAATTGCGATGAACGACGTCAAAGGAAGGAGGTAACAAGGAAAATTTGCCCTCTTGCGCGCACGTTCTTGAGAAAACACACAATTTGGTCATTTCAAGTTGTTGTTGTTGTTGTTGTTGTTGTTGTTTTTAAGAGAACGGCAAAGAAATGTACCAAACTGTTAAACCCAGGTGCAAAGCGATTGTTTTTGCTCATTAAAAAAGCCCATTGCCTTGTGTCGTTCTTGTTGCCGTCATCGTCCTCGTTGATTAAGCTCCCTATACCACCACCTTGACTATCTTTGTGGAGCTGAGGGCTTTAATCGACTTACCATTGGACCATCCATTCCCTTTGGGCCAGAAATACCTCTATCTCCCATTTGACCCTGAATGTCGAATATTCAAGAGGATAGTAAAAGTGAAGAAATTAGTTTACCATAATAAACCATTCGTGACAAAGAAACCGCGTCTCTTAGTATAGTAGAACGAGGCTAGCACACTGATACTATCTACACTGTTCTGTACAATAGCTTCAATAACTGTTTCACTTAAACGTAACTGTGCAAATATAAAAACAAGCCGACCTAATCTCATTATTTCTTAATTACATTGTTTCCAGTATCGTAACCAAACTTTCATATCGTAAGGAAACTGGTCATTACTTGTGCACTATAACATCGTCATGTCAACCAGTGATGTCACACCAGACACGACGTTCTATCATGCCAACCCAAAATGGTTCCTCGCATAATTCCATCACACATCACAGACAAAACAATTCATGTTTTAATTTGTTTCTGAGTTGGATCAGATTAGTTAACATTACCTTATCTCCTTTGGATCCCCTAACGCCATTTTTACCAGGAAATCCAGGGGGGCCAGGAAGACCCTACAAAAGGCAACTGCATTAATTACTGAGGTTTGAATTACCAAAACGTGTATAGAATCGCTGCAATTCAGCTGCTTTGCTGGTTGAAAGCCACTCTTACAAAAATCGCGGAACTACCAATAAGACGAATTTGGAATTCATCACCTTTCTTTATCTATCACCACAATGAGGCTTTCGACATTGTTGGCCCTAGTACCACGTGCAACGCATGTCACATATCAAATGCAGCTTATAAGTAGCCATACGATGATTCGTTTTTCAGAAATTTCTTGCCTGCTAACTCGTTTGTTAGCAGCAGTCCAAAACGTCTGCAAAGTTAGACTTTTTCCTAACCTTGAAATTATTTTCACAAAATTCTAAAAAGTCGTGTCGAGTGATTCATGTCTCTGAATAAACGATATCTCTTGTTGTCTGGTCACTGTTTGGGTTGATGTAATGTTGTTTTTGCCAGTTCTTCTGGCGCCTGAATTACAGTCAACGACACTTAAAATGTAACTTACCACACCCGGAACTCCCATCAACCCAGGTTCCCCGTTCATGCCCGGTTTACCGGGTAGTCCAACTGCTCCTCGGTCCCCCTAAAACATAAAACACATTTCTTCAACTACGTTTATGACCTTTAAACCTTAATCAAAGAACGTTGAGATTTGCCGGGAGACAAGTGTTCAAACCACTTAACCACGGTTGAATTATAAGTCGCTAATTCTCTCAATGGGTTTGAATCTCGGCCATAAAGCAAAGGAAAGGAGCGCAAGACAGGTGCCCGTTAGTTGAGGTTCGATCATATCTATAGAAAAGCCTGCATACGTAAGTTCGCAGAGGTGTGTACGATAAACGAATATCTTTACCTTTTGTCCAGGAAGACCGATTAATCCTCGCTGTCCCCTTTGTCCGGGTTCTCCCTACATGTAAAAAAGAATGCACATTATGCACGTGACATCATCGCCGCCATGTTCGTGTATCATCAACAAGAGGTTTCTCGTGACTGTCTTTGGTTATTGTCCACTAATATGGCCGCAACTCAATTGTCATTTGAATCTCTAGGGATTGGTTGCATCCGCTCTGTAGTTCAACCTGAGAGATCACTTCTTGCAAGCCACCGCTTGTCAAGAGGCAATTGAATTACAGTTATTTCTCTGATAACTAAGAAATTTTAACACTTTTAACTACTCTTGATATTTAAACTGTTCATTGGTCAAACATCATTGCATGGCTGTACCTCTGAAACGGAGCATTTCATACTCATACCTTTCGCCCTTGAAAACCATCCATTCCTGGCGCTCCTTTATCACCTTTCGGAGGATCAACAGGCTACAAGAAGCAAAACGGTAATAAAATAACCACCCAAAACTTTTTCGTGGTATACCACGGCATGTACCACTTGTGATTTGAATTTTCACCAGTAAATAGTGGCAGCCAACACGCATGATAATATAAACATTATCTAAATATGACCAACCGCGGATTATCAATGGTTCTCATGCACTGGACGTTTTGCTCTGATGAATAATCCACCAAGTAAGAAAACAGAAGATTATTTCTTCTCAAAACCCAATAACATAGTAATACCAATCCGCGATCGCACAAATCAAGGCATAAGATTATCGCGATTTGTCTTCATGCAAAACTCACCACTCCCGTCTCGGGATCGAGCAGTACTCCAGGTTCTCCTGGGGCACCCGGAGGACCGGGAAGTCCCGCGGGACCTGGGACTCCTGGAAGACCATTCTTTCCAGCTGCACCTTTTGGACCTTGAATATACTGGCCACATTCGCCCTGCAAACGAATAGTTCAGTTACTGCCAACCAGGGCAAAAACGTTGTCCTTGGCGCCATTTTGCTGGGCTGTTCTCTAGGTCAGATAAAGTAAAGTTAAGCAGAAGAGGCAAATGAGAGAGAAATTTTATGTCTACACTATACCGGATAGCTCTTGCGCCGGCACGAAAACCATATCGGATAGGGCTTTTGTTCACATTCAAAACGATGATTTCGGCACTGTTTTTGCGTCGGAGCGATGCTGGGCCGCTGCGGTCTTGAAAGTGAATCGTCATATATCGGATAGGTTTTCGTGACACTTTCTGGAGTAGTATGAACAAAGAATCAAACCGAAACGGAAATCGACAACGTGGAGCGAGGATTAGATTCTAGTGGAAAGATGGCGGTGGTTTTAGGCCACTGCCGTTCACACCAGGCCGGAGTATTTTTCACAACGGCATAAAATGCTATCCGGCATAGTGTAGACATAGCCTTAAACTATACTTCAACAAGCTGAGTACAGTGTGTCACTCTCTTTCTTTGTCATTAGTTATGTTTGGTCCAATTCGTATGATTGCACTGGGGCAGGTCAACGTTGACGGAACAGGAGGGTGAATTGTGGAGAAGGTGACAGACGAGGTGAAATTTTCAGTTGGAGTTCATAGTTGAAACAAAAAAGAAGCAAACACCTAACCTTTGTACAGTTGATTTCTCGCACGAACGTGTATGCTGGTCCTGGGTCACCCTGCAAAGAAGTAAAAAACAGGAAAACGAGGTAAAACACTACTCGTCAATAATCGCAGACCGCTTTCTTTCATGAGCTGCAAAAAGGCTTCACGTATTATTTACGGCGATGGTCTAGTGATATCTCACAGCTTTCGTTCATTTCAACAAAATGAATGAATGAACGAACGAACGAACGAAAACGAACGAACGAACAAATAAACGAATGAATGAATGAATGAATTCATTGTGATACCAGACGAATTACCGTCAGAAAATCTTGGTAAGAAGACCATAGAAACCCTGATGGGCTCTTACAAACCAGGATAACACTAAACAGAACACTTTGTTGTGAAGGAGCCTTTTTAAAGACAAAGACAACAGCATTCTTGGCAAAAGGGAGTTTGGCAACACTAAAACGACAACATCTTTAGTTTACACCACTAAGCAATTTACAGGACTACGTTGGAAGGATACTGTAAGCATAATAACCGTTATCGAGAGTTGTTGTTGTCTGGTGTTCAAAAAATACGTCCATAACTGTACCAAGGCATACTATGTCACTCGAAAGCCCAGAGTTTGAAAAAAATATTCCACCCTTGAAATATCCATGCATATTGTCAAAGCCAAAAGAAGACTATTACTTGTTGATTTTAACACAATTTCTGTTGTAACGTTAGAACAGAAAGCCAATTGGATTAATTTTAATGTGAAATTATCTTAAAATTATTAAGTTAAATACATGTAAAGAGGAAACAACGTTGTAAAAGCTCACCAGGGTTTCTCTTGTCTTTCTCCCAAAGCTTTCTTATTGTAACTGTTCTATTATGTGTTTATATTATACCTAGTGAACTACCTTATTCGTATTAATTTTCGAGATTTCAAAAACAACAACAACGCGAAATATAATGCTCGCTAAAAATAGACTGGACAAAAATTAAAAATGAATATTGAATTATGTCAATAAAACAATACAAAATTTACAGTTGCTGAAAAGTCTCGAATTGGTTGCGACTCGCACTGTCGGCTATTGCTTTGTACACTCTGGGAGCAGGGTTGGCGCAGTGGTGAGAGCACTCGCCTTCCACTAATATGTCCCGGGTTCGATTCCCGGACTCGGTGTCATATGTGTGCTGAGTTTGTTGGTTCTCTACTCTGCTCCGAGAGGTTTTTCTCCGGGTAATCCGGTTTTCCCCTCTCCTCAAAAACCAACATTTAATTTGATTTGAGATTTGTAATTAGTAGGCGATGAGCCACCTCGTGGAAGTACTACTAATAAATCGTTATCATCATCATCATCATCATTATTATTATTATTATTATTATTATTATTATTATTATTATTATTATTATTATTATTATAGGAATGAGAAAAAGAATAGGTATTCCTCAATAGTATTGCAGCTAAGAGTATTAAAACATAGAGAAAAACTCAATCATGTTTTAATACCATTTTAGGTTGCGAATGAACATCAAAGAAACAACTGAACAAAACGACTCGGAAGCAAGCGCCAAATACGCGCGAAAATTAGTACGAATAGGTTAAATATTCCTTCAGAAATCGCAGCCCTTACCTTCTCTCCTTTAATGCTCATAATGTTTTCTCCAGAGGGAAAGTATACTGCTGGTCCCTGAGGACCACGCCTGCCTTTCTCGCCTTTATGCCCCATGTCACCTCGGTCACCTTTGTTTCCTTTTGCTGTTGGGAAAAAACAAGGAGAGAAGGGGGATGTTTAAGACGTCAAATATGAAATGCATATAGTCATCAAGCGATGGAGTCATCAAGCGATGGAATTTTTTTTTTGCAACGTCGTATAGAATTAAAGCAATAGCAGTCTTCTGTTGCTGGTAAGTCGGAAAAACGTGAAAATATTTCTTCTACTTTACTGACAATCTGATAATAGGATTGATAACTGCTCAGAGGAAGACCTAACAAAACCTCAAAGTGTAGACCCCCCTCTTGACACCATGGTGCACGCAATAGACCCTATGCAAAAATGGCTGCTTATAATTTATTCTTTTGTTCGTATTCAAAATAGCCTCACTAAACTCGTTTTTGAGATCAAAATTCTAAAGAATTTCTTATCGCGAGCGAGGTTAGTGAAGCTATTTTGAATACGAACAATAGAATAATTTACTGGGAGACATTTTTGCATAGGGTCTATACAGATTTTCTTTGTACCTCCTTTGCGACCTGGGAATCCGCGGAATCCCCCTCGTCCGCGGGGACCAACAATGGAATCCCCCTTGTCTCCTTTTGGTCCCGGTAATCCAGGAGGTCCTTGAGGCCCCGCAATTGGAGCCCCTGTACTTTGCACCTGTAAAAAGAACAGTGGTTTTGGATGTTTAACGTAACAAAGTGTTTTGGCGACCTTTAAAGAATTCATTGGCCTTTGTATCCTCTTGGTAGGTATAACTTCTGCATATGTTTAATCTATGGTCATCTATGTATGGCCACAAAAGCTTCAACTAGCATGTTAAGCAAGCCGGAATGCGAAATACCGTTTAACAGTTAACAAATCGAATGTGGTTTTGCGTTGTCTATACTCTTATCGACAACGATATTCGTCATCACATTGGTCAAAATGTTGTGGACTCACGAGGCGCAACCGCGTAAGTCCACAACAAATTTTGACCACTGTGATGACGAATATCGTAGTCGATAAGAGTATAGACAACGCAAAACCACATTCTATTTGTTTTTACCACAATATCAACGACAAAGAAAATGGTTATTTCAGAGCGCGAGCTGAAAAAAGGCATTGCGCGACACGTTAACGCGAGCAGCGTAGTCTAGACTCTTATCGACAACGGAAAATTAGCAAATCAGATTGCGAAATTACTAGCAATAGTGGTAAAATATTATTTATTCAGCTGTGGTTACCCTTTTCTCTTCTTTAAGACAAACCTGCACAAAACGTCCTTACCAAGATGGTTGCAAACCGCTTGGTAGGGACACGGTATAATAGTCTGGGAAGGTTGTAAGACCTTTTACGTAAATATAATGCTGCTGATGATGTAGTTACCTAACTTTCTCTTCTGAAAAAAAAAAATCTTGACTGTCTTCACCTGAGGAGTATTAAGAGTATTAGGCCATTTTTGAAATCGGAAATTTCGTTTCGTTTTCGAGTTTGCCACGAATGGTTGTGAACAAATTGAGAGTAATGAAATAACAGCATATTCCTCACTTTAACTTACCGTGCCAGGCATTGTCGCCAATGTCACAGGCCTCACCGTTGGGGGATGAGCACTCTGACCGGAAGAGAAAACCTTGGGAGTGGCGTCCGTGGTATTGGTTGCAGGCACAGTTATAGACTTCTCCGACTCCCCTTGCACTCTAGCGATAATAATCTCTCTGTCATCTGTTGGGTCTACGTAATCATCGATATAAAGTGGAATACTGCTCGTGGAAAGGGTGGATGAAATCTGATGTCTCGTGCTTGCAACTTCTTTAGAACTACTTATTGAATCTGTTACTGAACTGGATGTTGCGTTGCCTTCAGTGGGCGGACTTAAAGACGAAACAGAGCCAGCTGTTGTTGAAAGGTCTTCTCTCCCCGGGGATGGAGTAGAAGACGAAATAGTACTTTCTCTTGGAACTGCCGCACTTGTTAATGAAGTGTCTTGTGCTGAACCGTCTGTTGCAACCGCTATAATTGGTGGTGACGTGACCTCATACGGAAGGTCTGTTGTAACAACCGAACTTGTTGATGGCGTTCCTTCAGATAAAGATTCTTTTGTAGTTGTTGCACTCGCTGCAGAGGCTACTTCAGTCGTACGTCCTGCCGTAACGGCTTCACTTGATAATGAGATAATCTGCATTGTACGTTCTTTTGTAACTGGTTCGCTTGTTGATGAAGTGCCTTGAAATGAACGTCCTGTCGTGGGCAATGAACCCGTTGATGGTGTACCTTCAATCGTAAGTTCTGTGGTAACCACTCCACTTGTTGGTGAACTGCCTCCGGTTACAAGCTCTGTCACAACTGCCGCACTTGTTGGAGAAGTATCTTCTGTTTGAAGTTGTGTTGTAATGACTTCACTTGTTGATGCATTATAATCAGTCGTCAGTTCTTTTGTGCTTGCTTCACTTGGTGATAAAATATCTTCAGAGGGATGTTCTGTTGTAAGTGCTTCATTTGATGTCGAAGCGTCTTCAGTGGGACCTTCTGTTGTAACTGGCTCACTAGTTGATGAAGCATCTTCAGGTCGACGTTCTGCTGTGGCTCCTTCACCTGTTGATAAGATATCTTCAGTTATCAATTCAGTAAAAACTGCTTCACTTGTAGATGAAGTACGTTCTGTTGGACCTCCTGTAGTCACTGATGTACTTGTTGATGGGGCACCTTCAGTTAATTCTTCTGTTGTAATTGGATCAATTGTTGATGAAGTATCTTCAGCCTTTGTTGGAAGCTCTGTTGTGGCTGCTTTACGTGTTGATACAATGTTTTCAGTTGTAAGTTCTGTCGTAACGGCTTCCCATGTTGATTCAAGGTTTCCTGTTGTGATTGCTTCACTTGTTGATGTAATGCCATCTGTTGGAGGTTCTGTTGTAACGGCTCCACTAGTTGATGCAATGTTTTCAGATGGAGGTTCTGTTGTAATTGCTTCACTTGTTGATGTGATGCCATCTGTAGGAGGTTCTGTTGTAACGGCTCCACTTGTTGATACAATGTTTTCAGGTGGAGATTCTGTTGTAATTGCTTCACTTATTGATGTGATGCCATCTGTTGGAGGTTCTGTTGTAACGGCTCCACTTGTTGATACAATGTTTTCAGATGGAGGTTCTGTTGTAATTGCTTCCCTTGTTGCTGTCATGCCATCTGTTGGACGTCCTGTTGTAACAGCTTTACTTGTTGATACAATGTTTTCAGGTGGAGATTCTGTTGTAATTGCTCCACTTGTTGCTGTCATGCCATTTGTTGGAGGTTCTGTTGTAACAGCTTTACTCGTTGATACAATGTTTTCAGGTGGAGATTCTGTTGTAATTGCTCCACTTGTTGCTGTCATGCCATCTGTTGGAGGTTCTGTTGTAACAGCTTTACTCGTTGATACAATGTTTTCAGGTGGAGATTCTGTTGTAATTGCTCCACTTGTTGCTGTCATGCCATTTGTTGGAGGTTCTGTTGTAACAGCTTTACTCGTTGATACAATGTTTTCAGGTGGAGATTCTGTTGTAATTGCTTCACTTGTTGATTTATTGCCTTCTCTTGGATGTTCTGTTGTAATTTCTTCCGCTGTTGGTGAAGTCTCGTCAGTTGATAGTTCAGTTGAAGTTGGTTCACTTGTTGATGAAATGTCTTCAGTTGAAAGGTATGTTGTACCTGCCTCACTTGTTGAAGAAGTATCTTCAGATGTAAGTTCTGTGGTGACTCCTTCACTTGTTGTTGAAGTGTCTTCAGATGAACGTTCTGTCGTCACCGCTTCGCTTTTTGGTAAAGTATCTTCTGTTGATAGCTCTGTAGTTATAACGACTTCACTTGTTGATGAAATGTCTCCAGTCGTAGCGACTTCATGTGTTGATGAAACATCTTTGGACGGAGGTTTTGTTGTAACTGCTGCACCTGTCGATGTAGAATCTTTAGTTGGTAGTTCAGTGGTGGCTCCTTCATATGTTGATGAGATACCTTCAGAAGGACGTTCTGTTATAGCTGGTTCACTTGTTGATGAATAATCGCCTCCAGTTCTAAGTTCTGTTGTAGCCGGTGCCACACTTGTCGATGGAGTATCTTCAGTTTTATGACCTGTCGTAGCTGCTTCACTTGTTGATGATGATGATTCTTCTGTTGCAAATTCTGTTGTAACTGCTGCATATGTTGATGAAGTGTCGTCTTCTGTTACAAATTCTGTTGATACATCAACTGCAGCACTGGTTCCTCTGCCATCTGTACTACTGGCCGTCGTCTCACCTTCCTCAAGATTACTTTGACCTGTTGGCTGATCCTTGGTTCTTGTACCTTCTACCGGAGAGGCCATCGCCTCTGATGTGACCCCTGTACTGCTATATTCTGAATCAGAAATAAAAGTAGAGTCGTAGGGCAAACCGCTTAAAGCTAATAACGCATGTTGGAAAAGAGTAAGGGCTTAGGAACGAAACCAAACTTAATTGAACAAATTGTTTTCTCACATGAAAGAGCATCCAAACATTTAGTAGCTTCAGCACTTTTGAGCATGTTTGGATGAAAAGCTGTCGGATAATATGAATTTAGAAATCAAGAAAATCCCATGCAAATGTCTCTTACACCATACACGATTTTCATAAGCATTCTGTTCACATCCTGTTCAACTGATCAGCCTCAAAGCTGGTTAGGTTACCATTTTTGCGATGCTCTTTCATGTCGCACAAACATCTGTTTTCAATCAATAAATTTTAGAAAAACTCATTCGAGCAGACCCCTGTTCTTTCCCAACGTGAGCTATTGAACTAGCCAAATCGTTAACTGGCGGGCGTTTTGCCTGCTACGGAGTATTTTGCTGGCAAAGAATTTATAGTAGAATTGTTTGAAAAACGGTCCAAGGAGCTTCCTGGTTGAACGAGTTGCTTTGCAGTAGGATGTGACCCGTTTCTGATGCAGTCTGAAAATGTTTGAAGTGGCCAGAAATCTGTTCGCAAAACAGGTTTTGAAAAAATAAATCACCGATTTGGTCACTGACCTGTAGGTGTGACGGAAACGTTTGTTGAGTAACCTTCTTCATCGACTTGAGAGTAAGTTACTTCTGAGGACACTGTAGCCGTACGCGGTTTTGGTGCGGCCAAAGCAGAGGTGTCGGAATCTTCTTTTACTGATGTGGTTGGTTCAGCTGCCCCTGTTGTCACTTCCTTAGGGACATCAACATGACCACTTGTATTTGATTTCAACGCAGCTTCAACCTCTGGTAAACGTCCCGTTGTCATGGGCGGTGCTGTCGATGTTGTTGTAGGCTTTTCAGTTGTTGGTAATGTAGTTGTATACTCCGGCGTGGTGGACATAAAAGGCGTGCTTGTCGTAGTTGGAACTGTTATCTGAAATTAAATATAGGTATAAGGACGTCAGAGTTTTGCTCACAGTTCAATTGGTGAAGATGTGAATGATCATCGCAGTTATGAACACAACTTAACCAGTAGTGAAAATAAAGCCTGGAAAAATTCAGGCTTTATTTTTAATACTGCTCATGTAGTGTTTATAACTGCGATGATTATTCACATTCTTTAATCTGCAGTTCAGATGTACGATTATTATGTATTCATTCTCACATTTGAATTGATGTTTATTCATCGTTCAAAAAAAAGGTATACAGTTATGGCAATTAACGCTGTCGGTTCCAAACTCAGCTTGGCTCACCCTTATAAAATCACATAGGGAAACGTTAGGTTACTCCTTGCAGTGGTGTAACAAAGCGAAAACGTAGCCGGCCGAATGGTAAAGATTTACAACTGCCCATGTCTCCTTTCTGTATTGCTGCGTAGCCAGAGGTCTGACGCTATTAAATCCAACAACGCTAATTAAAATACCTGTATGCTCGTTATTTACTATGCAAGTGAACTTAGTTACTCCAAATTGCCTTACAGGCACTTTACTCAAACAACAATCACTGAGAAGCAAATCATCATCATTACAAATAACAAAGTTAAAAACACCAAAAGACGTATCATTCGTATGATAGAAAACTACTTATTTTACTCACAATTTGAGCAATCTTAAACAAGAATTCCCGTGACAGGGCCCTTCAAGTTGCAAGATGCATTCTTCATGCTGCAAATACTTTAATACTTTATATGAAAGCTATTTGAGATACTTTAATATTTTATATGAAAGCTATTTGAGGCAAAATCACTCGACATCAAACTAATAGGACCTCAAGGTTACCTGCCTTGCATTCCTGTTCATAGGGCGCCCTGGGGTTCCTGTGGATGGTCAGCTCCGCTATGTCGCCCTGAAAATGAGTTCATAAGAATTAAAAAGCAGTTTACAAATTTATTTCCATCACACAGGTTTGGAATCTGGAAAATAGCATTTAGCATATGGTAGCCGAGTTAACGCTTTGTCTCACGATTCTATCTGTGATTGGCCAGCATAACTCGCGCCACTTTCTTAACCAATGAGAAGCAAAACCAATACCAATCGCAACTTGCACGCGCGTATTTTCCTTCGCTTTGCGCCGGTTACGTTTAATTACTTCGAATTCTGATTGGCTCATTGCATTGTTTTGATCTGTTTTGATGGGGTGGAATAATTGCTTTGGTTTTAGTTTTACGACAGTGAATTGAAAACTGCTCTAAATAGAATATAATACAGCAAAACGAAACGATAAACTTAAGTAAGCAAAAAATCTACTTAGAATAGAAAAAAACTAAACGAGCTGATATTTACAAAAATATAATGCTCTAAATGGGTTGTAGGAAGAATAAGAAAAGAAAAAGAAAAAGAAAAAGAAAAAACGAGAGAATATAAATAAGTAGTAACAGTAACAGTAACAGTAACAGTACCAGTTATTGACAAAGCGAAATTTGTACATTGGTTAATTAAGAGTGACAGGAACTTAAAAATACCAAGCTAGCATTAGGCATAAGAACATTAGGATTGTTTAGTCGTGGTTTCCTTAAATGAACGCAGAGATAGGGAAGAGATAGGACGTACTTTGTGACTAAACTAATAACTTACAATCAACCAAACAGGAAGACATACAACGTTGGAATACAAGATCTCAACCCTCGTCAAAAACTATTGACTCAAATTTCCTTCAAAAATTATTTGCATGATTCTGACATCCCATGTCTGCATTTGGTACCATTCAAATCGGCACGACAATGAGCCCTTTCTTTTAATAATTGTCAAGACACGTTGACAAATGACCTCCCTAGGTGTTTTCATGCTTCAATCAACGTTCAATCAATTTTAAGTGACCTTTGTGTTCACGGAGTTGTTAAAAGCGAGGATGTTAAAAGCGAGGATGTTGCTAGAACTGTTAGTATAGTGATACTGGCACTTCTCTCCACAAAGTAAAGTTATCGACCGCGGGCGAACGATAATTTTCAGCAAAAAAGTTAAAGAGTAAATACAATGGCGAGGAAACATATGTCAAGGTTACCTCGAAGACGCTATATCTTGCCTCAGAGGTCCACCCTGCCCTGCCAATGTATAACGTACTGTACGAGGGTAGGTTAAGCTCATCGAGGGGCGTGTCCCGAAAACGTCTTTCGGTGCTGTCACAATCCTTAAAAAATTTAACTCCCTCCTTTCTTATACTGAATCCCAGCCAAGTCCATTTATTGCTTATATCAGATACTGTAAAGTCAAATACAGTTTTTTTCTTTGCATCATGCCCTGCATGCGTCAAGCGGATTTCCGTGTGATCTATGACCTTTCGAATCTCTAGTCCCAGAATCACATCTTTACTTCGAAAATGCGGTAAAATGGCAAACACAACAGCGTGCCGGAGTCCCCTTTTCGGTCGTATTGTCACAGTTATGGAGAATTCGGTGAAGAATCCATGGGGGAAAATGTAGCGTGCAAATCGACCCACGTTAGCGATTGGTCTGAAGTGAAAAGCTGGTTTCTTATGAGGTCCTTTTGTAACGGAGACTCCAAGTGGAAGTGGTTCTCCTATAGTCCCCAGCAAGTCAATGTCTCTCAGACTAGAGTCTGGAATCCCTGCAAAATAAATTAATAAATTAATAATAATAATAATAATAATAATAATAATAATAATTATTATTATTATTATTATTATTATTATAACAGCAACAACGCAGAAATGTCCAGAGTTAAAGGGAACCTCCACTCTTACAACAAATTGACACTAAATTGTAGGCAATAACTACTAGATTTCAAATTTTGTTTTGAAACGTGGATATAACATTTAAGTGTACAAAGAATGGATATCATCGCCTATTTTCACTTTTTAATTTCTCAGGCGCGGCCATTTTGGATTTAATGACGTTTAATAGTTGCCCTATTGTTTAACACAAAGGATTTTCTGCTTCATTTGCTTCCTGGCAATAGCTGCAACCATTACACGTCATCAAATCCAAAATGGCCGCGCCCGGGAAATTTGAAAGAGAAAATAGGCGATAATGATATCGATTTTTTGTACATATCGACGTTTCAAAACAAAATTTGGAAGCTACAATTGTAGTAATTATTTCCAACAATTTTTATTTATTTGTTGTAAGAGTGGAGGTTCCCTCCAAAGGGGCTTGATTAGCTCTATCTATAGTCAGTGGTTATGTTCCAAGCATAGATGGAAACCAGGTCGCCTCAAAACTTTTAAGGCTGAATGCTTAATGTTTGGTAGTCTTGCCTCAAGTTCGGTTGATTACCGACGAAAATATAACGGCTTTCCCGTATTCTGATTGACAGTATTTTCTATGGCATGATACACACAATAATAGACGCAAATGCAACCGAAACGTATGTCTTCAGTCTTCGTTGATATAATTTTGGGTGTTTGCAAGATTTTCTTTTTTTCCTTTCCCTTTGTTGGGGCTACACCTACATTTCATTTTTAAATGTATGACAGGTCAATATGATGTGACCCTGACCGAAAATCACGAGACGGCTGAAAGCTCCACCTACAGTCTCAGATATGTAGATTATTCCTAGTTTTGTAGGGTAGCAAGATCCTGGAATGGACTACCATTACATTTTAACAGAATAGCAAAATTCCTTAATGAATTTAGGCGCGGTTTAAAATCTTCTTTACACCAAAAAAAAGATGCTGCTGCATCTTATTGAAGCCATGTACTAATTGGTTTTATCACCATTAGATTTTCATCTTAGTGAATGTTAACTTTTGATTTCATTTAAATTATAATTTACGTTTAGGTAACCCTAAGTTTAGGACAGTTCCTGTTTAGGGTTTTGCTTCAATACTTGTAATTTTTCTTTTGTTGTGTTGTTAACCTAATAAAGTAACTTCATAGAAACTAAGATGCACAGGAAATGCACCAAAGCTTTTGGAATCACTTTAAACGGCCCCTGCCGAGCGGCTCACTAAAAACCCCGGTTGGGTGGCACATCTTTAAAACCAGCAATTTCATTAGAACTTTTAGGCTGCGCCTCTATTGTTTTTTGAACCAATCCTGTGAGGTCTTGCAAACCCAAGCGTTCGGACTCGTGTACGTTAATGTGGTGACTGATGTGTTAAGGAGTTTCTCTTTGCTTTACAGCCAAATTCTCTGTATCGTGACGCGCGTTTTCGACAAAAAATAGGCTTTTTCTGTTCTCTCAATCATCTGAGTTGGGGTGGGGTTATGCAAATCACAACGCAACGCGTTCTGATTGGGCTATTCGTATAAATCCGCCCCCAACCAGATAATTGGCGGAACGGAAAAACCCAGACTCCCTTCGAAGTTTGCAAAACAAGCAGCGCGATACAACGAACTTCGATGTAAAACCCTGCGAGCTGTCATTCGAATGAAACTTGCAAAAAAAAAAGCACGCGAAAATATGATTCTTATTAGTGGCTTTCGTTTGAATGGTCGACAAAAGAAGGTAGTTGCTAATGGTCTCACTTCGGACTCAATTTTTGTTTGAATGGAATCGAAAGGGTTCCGCAAATACCCCAGAGCTCTGAAATCCATTTAAGCCATTTAACCTCAAGAGCACTGTCTGTTAAAGAGGATTTATTTTAAGAGGATTTCCTATGGACCCTGTGGAAAGAGTTTCTCCGCTCGCTAATCGCCTTCTGTTGGACGATCGCTGTCGAATAAAACGCCAGCTTTATAATCGTTTGACCAAGCGGTGGATTTTCAGCATTCAAGCCAGGATACAGGAGGAAAAACAGTTTTACATCTTTAACAAAATGCGAAGTTATATATCATTTAAATTGAATAACCTTTGCTAAGTTTTAGTTTTTTCAGGATTATCCGAGTAAATCAGGTTTCAAAGATCGAAGCAAGCACGGCCATATGAACGCAAGGGATTGTCGAACTTCACTCAGTTGTGACGTGACTTAGTGCATAGAACCAAATTGAAATGACCTCTGATCCGATCTGAAAAAGTTATTTGAACATTAAAAATGTGAAAACTACGTCATTACATAGTACATCATTCAACATGGCTGAGTTACTGATTGACTTTTCATTAACCGTCTCTGCTCCAATGTGCTTTATCGTTCCACGTCAAGTAGTTATGTAAACATGAATAAATCGCTGATAAATTCACTTCTTTGGGTGTGGCTTAGTCAATTTTAGACAAGGTTATCTGGAACATGCAGACAACACATACCAAGTTCCACCTGACGTTGCAAATATGAACTACTTGATAACAGAATAGACATGCTGTATGGGGGATCACCTGGGTAGTTGTGATTGGGAATAGTGATATACGCTTACTGTACATCGCTCAAAAATCGTCTTTCTCTGTTTGCCTTGTTGAATGCATTGAATCATGGCTCCTTGATCAGGGAAGATTACATTTCCATTTGAAGTGAAATATTCGCAAATTCCAAATTTTCCTTTTCGAACCTTTGCACAAAGTTCTCATCACTCCCTCCCCCCCCCCCCCCCCCCCAAGTAAGACTGCGCATCGCTGTGCGCATGCCTTCTGTATCTGTTTCCTTTATGCTGGACAGTCGAATTATCAACAAGTTCCTCTTTTTCTGTATATCTTTCGTTAGTCTTTTGTATCACGTTGATGAAGTTTGTTTTTTCATTTGCCCATTTCCGTGATTGCAAATTTTTGTTTTAAAGCTTGATCGTTCGATGAGGCTGCCATTTTGCAAAATGTCACCGGTTTGGAGTGCACTGGTCAGCGGAATTAAGAAAAATGTTTACGACCCATCGACTGACCGAGCGAATGGAATCTTTTAAAAACTGCTAAAACTCGCTCAGAGCCTCGCATTCACGAGTTTAAAATGAAGCAACACGAAAACATTGTTTTAAAGTCCAAGGTTATCTCCAGCCGCCACATTTTTTAAGAGTGCAGAGAGCTACAAATTAGATTACAGAGCTTAAAGCAGAGCAAGGTCGTACCTCTTGGCGTCGTTTCAGGGTTAAATCCACAGAATAGCTGCCCTTCATGCCATAATAAAATCTACATAAGCCAATGCTCCACGGCTTTTGCTGATAAGAATGCAGAGAATGAAATTCACCATCTAAAAGGCCACAATAATTCAATCCGCAAAGGCATAACCTCGATTTACAACTTTACTCTCACACTTTCAACTTCATTTAAATTGTCTTGATTTCGTTTACAGAAACTGTAACCGTAAACAAAACAAAGCGGCAAATGAAATAATAGAAACCACGTAAACGTAATACTAATTAGCTCAGTTTTGTTTTCACGGTCGAACAGTTTGAGATGCCTACATCCAATTTCATACACATTCTGGAAAGTGCTTCAACTCTTGTAGCGAGAGATAAACTGAACAAAATAAACAGGAAGTACATGGAAACTGGCTAAAATCTCTTTAATCTTTTCACTCCTAGAGTAGTCTCTGTTTTAAGAGGATTTGTTCGCCATCTGTGCAATTCGACGTGTGAGAGACAGTCCTAGGTAAATTCCCTACCCCTACGAGCTCGCCCTATGAAACACACACGTGAAAAAACGCCATCGACACGACCATTTGACGTGAATGAAGTACTAAAGGAAGGTGACAGAATAAAAATAGTATATTTAAAATGTCTTTAAAGAGAAGTGGACAGAAATAGAAATATCGGAGTAAATCAGATTTCAAGTCAAAGGGAGCTAATACCATTTCCAAACGGATACCTTTTATGTATAAGCCGGTAGAGTACCGCACACAGAATAACTGGGCAACAATACGAGAATGCATGTAACCAAATATCATTTCCAAACGGATACGTTTTATGAATAAGCCGGTGGAGTACCGTACACAGAATAGCTGGGCAACGACACGCGAATGCATTGCTCCGGCTTAGGAAAAATTCAGTCGTCCCTTACCACAAGCGCCTAATGAACAGTGATCTTAAATAGCTGCAAAAACATTTACAAAGTAACATGGAATTAAGTCAATTCTGTGAAGATCACCCTTGACGCTATTTCCGTCAGAAACAACTACAACGTCCTTCTCACAGGGAACTTTATCTTTTTACGTGAGACTGAACAATTTGGTACTTTGATGCCGAATGGTTGTGTAAACATGAACAAATCGCGGATAAATCAATGTGTTTGGTGCGGGTTATACCCGGAGAGAAGCATGCATCACATACCCCAATCGAAATAACCTTACAAACGTGATTAATGAGAGACAACCTGGTATATAACTGAATAAGACTGAAAAGAAGCTGCAAAAGATCATCCCCTTAGGAACGGCGCATATGCTAAGACGTTTTCTGTCAATTCAATGAAAAACTCCTCTAGTACCTCAGGACCATGGGCTCGGTTCTAAGGGAGTGCAGGAAGCAATAGGCTAATTTAGCAACAGAACGGGAACGTCATTTGAGGACGCGAGAGCGCGCGGATAGGACTGAACACGACTTCCAGTGCTCAATTTGCTGCTCTGCCATTGATCAAGTCGGGTTTTGCGGCTTAACTGCCTCCTTAGGGAGGCGAAGCCACTATGATGTCGCGTTGAGTGAATGAGTGAGTGAGTGTAACAACGACCTCTGCCGATTTTGATCCGATGCCGATATTCCCCGATCTTAGCTTTTGTTTGTTCCTTCTCTGCCTCCCCTAGAGAGGTTTTTTATCTCCTTTTGTTCTAGTTGTCTTCAGGAATAATAAACCAATCATAATCCACTAACAGCGAGTGTCTTGGAGAGTGGTAGAGAGAAAGGTTTTAGTCACCTGCATATGTGGACGCGGATTTTTTCAAATACGGAGAAAAAAATATCCGTTTTGGAAAATATCCGGATACGTGTGGACGGGGTCACAGACGCGATTTAAGTCCAGGGCCCGGTTGTTCAATTAACTTAATCCAGGGTTAGCGTAGACTTTGGCTGCAGTTTTTAACTTTTTGGATGAAAGTTTCTTTTGCTGCTTTTTGCTTTTCAGGATTGACGTCCTCTAATCTAAAATTTTGTAGAATATCAGCTTTGAACAACGTTTGTGGACAGAGAAGTAAACTCCTTGGTTAATTTTTAATCTTGGATTAGGGTTAATTGGCTTTTGAACACTGCACCGGGCCCAAGTTGACCAATTTATGATTAACTGTGGTTCTCTTCATTTAGCCATTTGAATTTGAGTATGGTATTTTACTACATTATTCTAAGTAATAACAGCAGTAAGCCACATGCAGCCCCAGACTGTCTATTTGTAGATCTGCGCGCGCCGTTGTCAAGAAGTCCCCGTTGTCTTTGCTAAATCAGCCTAATATATAGCACTGAAAACGTTCACAATAACAATAACAACAATACTTAACAGAAAACCTATTTCAGTTATAAAAACGTTTTAACCTCCAAATTTAATTTTTAATCACCTTAAAATCTTCATTTTTCGCACCTTCCCTTAAAATCACTCTCCCCTCCCCTGTTTTCTTCTTCTTCATAAACACTCATCCCAGAATTCTGAGATATTTATGGGGTTTTCCAAACGTTTAATACAAAAAAAGCCTCCTCCAAAGCTTTGGCTTTGACCGATAGATCATCCTGGTTGTCTAAAAAGTACTTTGAGTTTCATCTCTTCAGTCACCCAGTTCACGTTGGGACGATGATGCGGCAGAGCTAACATTTTGCTTTGTAATCTCTATCACGGCAAAAATTTGGGAGCTGCACGTAAACTGTGTTTTGAAGTCGAAGGTTATCTCTGGTGACCACGTTATTTTCAAAAGTGAAGAGGGTTGTAAATCCGTAAATTAACAAAGCTAATAAGTTTCTTTAAACGGAGCAAGGTCAGTCCATTCCACCTTGGCCATGTCTCGGGTATAAGTCATTCCCCAACACAAACACATCACGAAGGAAAGTGAGAACGACTAAAAGTTATCAAAAGCCAAACATTACGTTTTCAGACACATTCCAAAGCCTCTTTGGCTTTTTGCAGGGCTAATAAACGACACGATCAGATCGAAGGGTCCTGGTTTCTGCTCGCGTGATATAAGAAGTGCTTGTGAACATAGCATTAGCCATATACCACTAGAAAATTTATTAATGTCTCTTTCTTGGCTTGCTCGCCGAGATAACTAGTTAATGCAATTATATTTCATCCGAAGTAAATTCAAAAAATTTCCTTCAGTCCATGACAGTGGACACGAGCAACGAGGTTGAATCTGATCAAAACTAGAGGCAGTTACAGAAGATGTCTCTGCAAAACAGTGAGTATGAGCAAGCAACGGATTGGTTTTGGTTTGGCTATTAATTCGCTGGTAAGAAAGCAAGTTCTCCATAGCAAATGCAAAGTTACTTTCGACACCCAATTGAAAACGATTCTAATACTCCAGCAGGCGGGGTGAGATAATAGTCTACTTGACTTGAGAAACTTCACATCGGTGTTTACTTCTTGTCGATCTTTGCCCTGTGGATTCCTGATATGAATGAATGTGTCCATACACTTTGTTTTAGTCCCCTTTGTTTTGTCCAACGCTTTCACTCATTTTAAAGACGAAGAATGACACTTGCAAGAAGAGAAAACCGGGCACACTAGCTTGCATACAGCAAATAAGCCCAACTATTGCCCGGAAAATGTAGTTGAGGAAATTTGATAAACAAGGTTGCGTGGGCCGAAAGCTAATCCCGGATTAAGATCAGCGGTTCTTGCCTTAATTAAGATTACCATCATGTTATCTACCAAAGATGTTTTTCAATTTTTTTTTCTTTCTGTGTCACAGTGTGTCATTTGTGTAACCAAAAAACGTTCTTTCAAACGTGTGTTAACAAAACAAGACCTCTGCGCGTGTTAAACTGACACTTTGATGCATTTTTCACTCGTGCTGAGCTAGTAATGTCGGACCTATTTTGGTACAGCGTGCACATTCAAGGTATACAGTTATTGTAAACAAGGACATGTCAATCGGTCATCAGTGCAACAGATGTTTACGGAGAAACTACAGGAAAAAAAGGCAACAAACTATTTCAAAGCAATAACGATAACTGGGATACTAAGAGAGACAAAATATTATGCCAAACACAAACCGAAGCTAGCAACAAGTGCAATTATGAAACAGTTGTCTCACCGATTAAGTGCAAAGCGTTATAAGCTATCTAGCTTATCCTAGGTATTCTAGAAAGCCACTTGTATTTTTAACTCAGTAAGATAACGACAATATGGTACAATACACTTATTCATGCATAAGTTGCTTAAGACTTTACAAGTAATACTTTTGTAGTGTTGTGACAAATGCCGTTTGATTGCACTATTAAAAAACCACAACGAGCTCCGCGAACGAGTTAGGAACTTTAAAAAAACACACCTAGACGTCTGTCTGGAGCTCAAGACGGCCACAGTGGACAAATTTCACGGATCTGAAATTCCCGTTAAATAAACATGGAAAGCGGACAAGAACAAATGAGAGGTGTCATTTAAATGGGCAAAACTGAGAAATCCGCAATCGCAATGGTCTCCAAATAACTTTGCATATGGCCACACGTTCTGGTTTGAAATTTCGAAACTTATCCCGTCATAGGCACAAGGCTAAAATGGGAACAGACGAATGGGAAAAAAATGCCGGCATTTGTCATTTTTACGGAACGTTTGTTGGCCAATGTCACGTGGTATATAAAAATGTTCGATGTTAACGTTTTCCGAGAGATTTCCGTTCCATTTCATTCCCCGCCGTTAATTTGAAGAAATCGTGCCCAAATTTCGGAAAGCGCCATGGCTCAAATACTCGTTTCCGACTTTTCTCTATACCTTAATTTATCTCATTTCCTGGCTCAAGACAAAGGCTCGACAAAGATTTAATGACATTTTGCACACGTAAACATCAGCCAAAGACCCCGGGGGGGCTACTAAAACACATTTAATACGGGGAGGCTCCGTCCCGAGGTCCGACCCCTTACCCTTTTATATACCATTTTTGACAGAAAAGGCACCCCTTTCGTATACCTTCCCTTGACAATTGGTACCCCTTTCATATACCTTCCATTAGAACATTACAGTCATGAGGTATGTGTGTTCGAAATATTTCAATGAAAAGCCCTTTTAAATACCTATATGGCAGAATTCCCTACCCTTTCATATACTTCGACTCATGAAATCCCTACCCTTTTATATACCTGAAGCGTGAAAATGGTACCCCTTTCGGGCGGAGCCTCTCCGTATAGGCCATTATAAGGAGTGCCCCCCCCCCCCCCCCCCTTCCCGGCCAAAGACAAACCATCGCATGGCAGTAAAACAAATTTTGTTTCTAGACAGATTTACAAACTTTGAAATTGTAATTTGACATGTAAAACCCGTGAAACAATAGGTGTCCGTAAAACGTTAAAAGAAACCAATACCTATGACTAATTGTAATAACGTTGCTCGGAACTTGCTTATCTCAGGTTAATGGAAAAGACTGAGGAACACTAAATATAGCACGAGTTTCAGCTTCACAAATTTCTTTTGGTAAGCTGTGGACAGCCACTACAACTCATTAACGAACGAAATATCGGCAAGAGTTCGTTCCCTGACCGCTAATAACCTTTGTAGAGGTGAAAGCGACTGCTATAAACTATTACTGCGTGCAAACCAGGCGTGCAAACTTCGTGAGATTTTGAACGAACTCTCAAAGTGCGATGATTTAAATTACTAAAAATCACTTGGCAATCGTGTAGTGCTGTACAGTGTGATTTTAAATTTTAAGTCTGTTGATGTAATAACAAAAAGCGAAAATTTACAAGAATATTCCCGAGACCTGTCTGTTATAGTTTACAAGGTGTGAGATAGATGCGATGGTAAAAATGAAAGCTACGAACAACAGCACACCGTAACATTTTCTGTGTTTTCAATTTTCCCAAGTGCAATTTTAGACATTTGGAAAAAATTCCACTTTGGGACTCTTAGCGACTAAAGATGACTTACGTTTGAATCTCACCGGCCGTGAAGTTCTTTGCGCGGATTCAGCATCACGGATCCCCCAAAACCAAATATAACTGGATATAACCAAGAACACAAGAAAGTTGGTCGAGTTATGCTTCCATCCTGAAAGCTTCATTTTTCATTTTCATCGGTTTCCAGAACACATGCCTTCAGTCGAAAATCCCCAGCAGTGTCGACGACGAGTCACCAAGGTAGAGACATGGGCGATTGCTATTCGATACCGTAATTTGTCGCCGCTCCCCAAACAATAAGTGTTTGCGAACAGACATGGTCGTGCGTGCTCAAGGTCGACTAATCCTCTACGGAATGATTTTCGTGTGTGACGACTTTGTTAAAAGATTTGTCGTCACACGCAACTGACACAGCGTTTACGAGGGGCCATAACTGACTCGAGTACTGATTTTCATTCGACTGAAGAAATTGCGAAGTGCATTATAAAACTTCAGTGACTGACAGATGTTTGGAGTTGGACAGCTCTCCAGTGTTCAAAGGCAGAGATCCGATAGATTAATACCACGTTCTTAAAATAGAGAAGTTTGGCCTTCAGGACAATATGTTTTTCACATGTTCCAAGATTAGAAGATCTTCTACCTTGAAGTGATGGAGTAATGTCTGTCGCCGCACATCTAAAAAGCGCTAACAGAGGTAAAACAACTGCACAACGTTTGTAAGCAATTAGTTTCGCTTCGAACGCGACGATGACAGAAATGTTCTAGCCTGACAACAGGACAGATTAAATGCCATTTAACACCTTTGTGATCAAGGGGAACTATTTGTGATGTCATGCGTTTCCAGCTATTTGGCCTTTCGATGAACTTCTAAGCCGAGAAAATTCAAACGAAACCTATCGAGGAGTGATTTTCTCCAGTGCAAGATCTTTAATCCTGTGAGAGTCGAAATTTGAGAAAACGCGCGGAACTCTCACCCGGAATTCTCACCACCACGCAAACTGGAGATAAACGGAGAAATTATCACGATAAATATCAAATCTCAAGGTCGAGCGGGCCTATCATCAGCGAACACGGTTACAAAAGGGCAGGCAAATTTCTTCGTCTTATCTACAAGTGAGCGTTCTAAAATAGGAGCTCAAGGTAGACAGATGTTTATAGGAGTTCAGAATTACGGGAGGTCAGTTTGTGAACGAATCGTTGTTAACAGTTTTTACAGACATTTGCGGTTAATGTGTTTATCTAACGACCGCTTATTTGTTTTGGTTAATGATACTTCAATGATTTGCGGCCAAGTTTCGTTATTTCTTGATTTGGCTCAAAAATGAATCGCTAAAAAGAAGCTTTAAAAGACATAAGGAATTCGATTGAGAGGCGGTGGAGAAGCGTTATCAGCTGCTCCCGAGGTTTCTTTCGGGGTACTAATTTGTTCGGATAAGAAAGATTGGACGGGTAGATTCCGCTACTTTCAAGCAACGGTTGATAAGATAAAGATTCAGGGCTGGGTCGAAACACTATCACAAACGGATTGAAAATTACCCAATAATGGCCTCACTGACCTCTTTAATTTACAAAAAGCACGTTTTCTTATTCCGGCCTGACTATCGCACGCTTTGTAATTTCATAGAGTCGCTGTCAGTCTTTCTCGAAACTCTCCACAACGGTTTCTCTCTTCTCGAGTCTTCAAGGACTGTCAAACGAGGAAATGGAAATGCTTGCACTGAAATCGGTATAATGTGTTTCCTTGATCTGGTACTATCTCGATTAACCCTTAAAACCTCTACATCAACATGCATATTCTTTCAGTTTATTTGTTTATCCATGGTGGCTAGTGCCTTTATGTTCGTGACTTAACTACACCCTCTGAAACTGTAAGGCGAAATTAAATGTTGGTCGCTTTTAGCTTCACAAAACCTGAAAGAAGTGTTGAAAAGAGTAAAAATACCGGCTGAATGGAGTAAGGGAAAGTTAAACGTACGACACACATTGTTAAAAATTCGAACCAGATGCTGCAAGGAGACTACATCTACCTGTAATCAAGAGTCGGCCTTATTCCACACTACATATCTTTGTCCTTTTAACTGATGTGGCATTGTACCAATGAAAGTCTAGACTTCCTTCTTAACTAAATCTGACCGGAAGCTTCCAGGCCAGATATGCACGAAGAACAATCGATTGGTGCGCATGAGTTAGAAAGTATTGGCGTCAAAGGAAACACACAGAACTGACTAAATTAAATCCCTGTTTTTCTTTCAAATAACTTTACTTTGGCTTGAAAAAGCACCTCTTGATGTTCTAGCAACAGATCTCCTTGAATACGACAACCTCCAGCACAGTTTTGACCCCCAAAAATAAAAATAGGTACCCAAAGCGTTCATGCGTGGGATACACTGTCCACAATGCATTGCAAACTTTGCAACTCATTAGCATTAACGGACTTAAAATTGAGCCGATGTCAATAGTCAGAGGACTCCCACACAAAAATCCCCATGACATCTGTAGCTTCTTTGAGAAAGACTAACAGACCTTTTTCTCCCACGAAAACCCTAGGTCAAAATTGCTAAGAATCTCAAATTTTATTTCGCAACACAACGAAAAACAAATGCCATGTAATAAACGCAAAATGTACGACTACTATTACACAGTGGAATCATCCCAAAAATGTATCGATGGGAGTGTTAAAATAAGCCTAGATACAAATATCGCGATATTTTTTGAGATATTTAGAAGTTTTTGAGAAATTTAGAAAATGTTGAGAAATTTAGCAAAAAATGTGATATTTAGAGCAATTATCACAAAAAAGATACTTCATAAGAACAAAAAATAAAAGGTTTATATTAAATTTTACGAGTTGTTTTCGTGTTTCCCTGTCTGCACAAGCTATAGTTCAGATTTTCGGCAGGTTTAAAATGGTCCCTTTTCCTTTTATGAGCCAGCGATACTACCAATTCAGCAGATTTATTCTGCAGTACAATAAGATGCACCATATACAAAGTACCTTAGTGTTCTGGCAAAGCACTTATGGCAAATTGCAATCAGTTAATTAATAAACAGAAATTGATGAAATCGAGTTGCTTAGATGTTTTTATTTACTTATTATACCTTAAAATAAACCAGCCCTGCAATATACATCTTTTGCTATTCAAATAATAATGTATTTTTTTTTTCATTTCTTTAATTGATATAAAGCCAAAAATGGGTCAAATTAACATTAGGAAAAAATGATATTTCTGAGAAATTTAGAAGATTTTTTAAGAAATTTAGACTAAATTCAAAAGAAATTTAGGAATTTTATGAGAATTTCTAGAAAGAAATTTAGAACATTTTTTGCGATATTTGTATCTAGGCCTATGTTAAAACCGCAACGGCGCAGTTGACAAAGGAAATAGTATTGAATCAGATTCGTTGGCTTTCGAAGGCTAAGATGAAAGTGGATTTGCAACTTGGAAGAATTGGACAAGTTCTTGATCAAAGGTTCTTTCAATGAAGTTTGGAAAACCTCTCGATTTTTTGAGAACAATTTCAAGGTTGAGGAAAAATACTTTGTCACATCGAACTTGGCTAAAATATGGCCGGCAAAGATTACTTTCACAGCCACGCGATACGATTCTCCTTTAGGCCCGGTTTAAACGTCGCATTTTACATCACCGAATCTAATTGCCGAATGCATGTAAAATGCGACGTTTAAATTAAATTCGGTAGATTTGAATTAAATGCGAGTTTAGTCAAATATTCGCCTCAGGCGGTGGAATATGCGACTGACGTTCGGCAGTCGATTTAAACGCCACATTTTACATGTGCCGCATCTAAATAATTCATAATTTTCTTAAATTATACTTCGCGGCATAACTCCACACTTTTATGCTAGTAGTAGTGGTAGTGGTAGTGGTAGTGGTAGTGGTAGTGGTAGTGGTACGAGTGGTAGTGGTAGTGGTAGTAATAGTAGTAGTAGTAATTAAAGTAATGATACGCATTTAAAATGTGCCACTTTGATTTGAAAATAGTGTTGGTGACATTTTAAAAGATGAGAAATACTGGCTGAATAAAACCTAAATAAAGCTAAAACAATTTTTTATACGAAACAAAAATTGTAAAACAAAACGACATTCTGAAAAAGTACAGACCCCTAAATATCTTTACATAACTCGTAATCAGCACATCGAAACCACCCTTGTTGATCGACCTGTAGACGTTCAAATCCACCCGTAGTCCATAAGTGCATACCAGATTGAAGATAATATAAACTGACAGACATTACTCACTTCTTTCTTCACATTTCCATTCAAATGAGCCGTCTTCCTCAAGTACGAAGGAACACTGTTCGGGAATCACCGGTTCACCTGTGGAGAACAGATTTCAATTATACGATAATTGAACTCGTGACAAGAAAAGAGTCGAAGAGTTAACACAAACAAACAGTAAAGGTCTTGATCAAATGAAATCTTGTAATCAAATTAAAGCTTGTAATCAGAACGACCCTGAACAGCTTCCCGAAATATGAACTTGACAATGAGTCATCGCCACAAATTCACTTTATATGACCTTCCATTATTACAGCGGTTTTCGATTGACTGTCGAAAGGTAGGGTAACCGAGCGGTTAGAGCGCTGGACTTGTAATGCGGAGGTCCCGGATTCAAGTCCCGCTCTAACTCTGCCACGCTTGTAAACAACCAACTGGTCTGCCTCCTGCCACTTGGGATTCTTAACCTGTTATGTTAATTTGAATTATTTGCTTGATGTATTTGCGCGGCCCCACTAGCCTTTGTGTGCTATAAATACTGCCGAGGGTAGATAACGGTAATTTTTTTAAAGCAATACCAGTTTGCTTTGGTTTTGCTTCCCTTTGCTCTCTGATTGGCCAGCAAAACTCGCACCTCTTTCTCAACCAGTGAGAAGCAAAACCCAAACCAATCTTGACTTGCACGCGCTTTTTGCCGCGCTTGACGACGGCCACACGTTACTGCTGATTGTTATTTCTCTCCGGGTACTCCGGTTTTCCCCTCTCCCCAAAAACCAACATTTGATTTGATTTGATTTATTTAGAGTTGATTTAATTTAGTCTCCCCAATTAGTAGAGCATCTGTGCTCGGCTAAATACATTTGAGACTTAAATAAAGTGATTATTATTATTATTCGTACTCAATCTTGAAGTCGCACTCAAATCTAAAGGTCCCTGACCTAGCATCACTTTCTGAAGGGCGACAAGGCGAGCACAGTAAATGATATTTATCAAAAATATTTGCTATTTTATATATGCTATATGACCGCAGTTCCTGAAATATAATAATAAATAACACCAACGCTAAATGTTCAGTTGAGATTTTTGGCAGCGTATATCGGTGTAAAGAACTTTTTAACCGCAAAAGCCATTTTTTTAAGAAATAAAAAATGGGAAACAGTGAAAAGAAAGTTAAACCAGTCCTCTTTTGACCTTTGCCATGAAACAAAATTCTTGCCGCCAAAACTTTGGCTATCTATATTAGAAAACAAATGAAGAATTATCCTCGCAGTTATGAACGCAATTTATGCAATTGCGAAAAGAAGCCTGAAAAAAATTCAGGACTTCAACGGGGTTTGAACCCGTGACCTCGCGATTACCGGTGCGATGCTCTAACCAACTGAGCTATGAAGCCACTGACGTTGGGAGCAGGTCAATTGTGGGTTCATATGATCCCGTGAACTGAAATGACTATGAATGATATATGAAATGAATCATATATGAACTGCGGAAATGAAATCAAATGATCCTCATTTCCGCAGTTCATATATGATTCATTTCATATATCATTCATAGTCATTTCTTTCACGGGATCATATGAACCCACAATTGACCTGCTCCCAACGTCAGTGGCTTCATAGCTCAGTTGGTTAGAGCATCGCACCGGTAATCGCGAGGTCACGGGTTCAAACCCCGTTGAAGTCCTGAATTTTTTTTTCAGGCTTCTTTTCGCAATTGCATAAATTGCGTTCATAACTGCGAGGATCATTCTTCATTTGATTTCATTTCCGCAGTTCATATATGATTCATTTCATATATCATTCATATATTAGAAAAAGTGAGAAATTCTTCTGTAACGTGCAATCACTTCTTCAGTTTTATTTTAACTTGGGATCTCTGTGTGGCCAACAAGCCCTCTCCCCCTCCCCATTCCACTCCCTATCCCTCCGTCCCTCCCTTCCTCTCTCCCTCTCCCTCCCTCCCTCTCTCCCTCCCCCTCTCTCCCCCTCCCTCCCTCCCTAGCACTTATCTGTAGAATGCACGTTACAATAATTTGCCACTAGCAGGTAATAATCATTGTCCTCATATATTGTGGATATTGACTCTTATTTTCTCTTTTCAATTCATATTACTGGAGGAAGCTGATCACAGTTGTGAACAGTTTAGTTTATAGAAAATAATGAAAGTGCCTGATATGAGGTAACGATCAAGGTGGCTAGTACAGATCCAAGGCTGAAATATGCAGATGCACGTGGTCTCGTATCTCTATACCATATGAATAGGGTAGGAATTAAAATCAAATTAGCACAAGTACAAAAATTGGTTGTCCTAAGAAAATTCGCCAACCACTATGTGCAACGCAAAACGCAGCAGTATTTAGCGTCATTAATTTATTTGTTTGATTGATGGTTGGTTGGTCGGTCGGTCGGTTGCTTTGATTGACAAGTTAGTTCAAGTTAGCTCGCTACTTTTGTTTAGCCCATTGACTCCCGAGTATTTTCCTAAAAACGCCTTTTGAAGCCCGTCGAGCCGTTTTCTGGCCAGATTCTAGCCAAAAAGAACCAAAAACTTCCCAAAACTCTGTTTGCTGGTGGAGTTCATTGCGCCTTTCTGTTCCTGATGCTTGATATTAGCTTTCAAAGTTCGGGCATGCGCAGAAATTTTTGGCCACACCGCCCCCTCTCCTTCTACTTTTCGCTTTCTCTTCTCCCCTTTTATTGCCTCGCTTTCTTTTTCTCTTGCTTGGCATTTCCTGAGCTTCCTTTCGGTGGGAAAAGATTTGTGGAAAACGTTTAGGATCATAGGATTAGTTGGAAGGAAGTGCAGGTGGGTCGTGGAACAAGATTTTCATTCCAATTTTCGGCTCAACGTCATTTGTTTTTTTCGCGTTATCTCAGGCCTGTTTGGCGGAATAGTGCTCATTTGGGTATGGTTTGAAAGATCTCTTCCCCCTACACATGCTACATGTAAAAGTTGTCCACGAGCGTTAAAACTAATGACGCCACAAGCGGTACAAGGGACTTGGTTCTGAGCGACCTGAGCGGCCGATTTTGGCCGGCACGGGTGCCAATGGGTTAATTTGGGGTCTGCATTCGTTTTCAAGCATTCTGCTACGCCCACTCGCAACAGAAACCTTCGGTTCATCTGATTTTCTTCTTTGTCTAGTTCAGAGTTTTTATTGTCTTTTTCCCCGAGCATTTTCGAATTTTGAGGACTTCCAAGGAAAAGCACGCCGTATCCTCGGGGAAGAGAGAGTGAGGAGGTGGGGTTACTCCGTCACAAGTGTTAGATAAGTATCAGCTGCCCAACCAGGTCGTAGGTGTGATTCTCGGACTCCAGCTAAAGAATGGGGCATCATTAATGGTAAAATTGCCTTTGCCTACTGAATTGCTCCTAAACGTTTTTTATTATATCGTAAAATGATTTTGTTAACTCACAGATTCACCACAAACGTATCAACTTTAAAGTCCCTCAAAGGTAAAACCTCACCTTTAATTAAAGGCTTTCTTCTTGAGCGCAAGGGTCTGCTCCCCAGTACCACGCTCTTGGAGAATCCGGGGCGGGGAGCGAACCCTAATATCTTTGCCATTTGGAAACATATACGTTCAAGAGGTTCGATTCAGAACCTGGAAGGCACTGGAGATTCGTGTTGTTAACACGTTATCTCCTCTGTTATGATCACGAAAACAAATAAACCGCTATCATTTGCTGCATTCACGACAGTGTTGATTAATTGAATCCAATGAGCAGCGTATGATCTTGTACAGATAAAACTGGTATGCGTTAAATTCTCGTTAATGTGCCTAACACCTTTTTCATGCGAGACTGTAAAGGATATCTTATGATGGGATCAATCACGAAGGCTGTAAAACCGAAGTAGTGCAAAATCTACTGAGGTTCTCATACTTTAATTTCACGTTTGGTCTTGCTTGCATGCGGGCAACCTACCTTGTGAGGGTTTGTTTGCATACTAATCTTTCGCGAGTTGGAATTCTATAAAACTTGATTTCAACCAAATTTGCACTCCTAGTGCTCTTCCTTTGAGCAGATAAGAGGATAAGATGCCGGATCACCCGCTTTGAGCACGCAATGATCAAGATAATTTACTCTAACCAAATTCACTTCACTTGACATATATATAGCTTGCAGGTCGTCACTCGAGTTTCTCTGGGGTCAATCACGATGTCACTATACTGGTTAATTTCATCTAAAGATTCAAAAGTACAGAAAAGTGCATACAGCAGTTCAGTTGTTCACTCTTGAATTGTAATGATTTCAATACGAGGATTTTTGTTGACATAGGAGGCAGGGTGGCCGAGGGTGGCCGAGGGTGGCTGAGGGGTCCGAGGTGGTCCTCGTGGTTAGAGCGCCGGACTTGCAATGCGAAGGTGACGGGTTCAAGTCACGCCGTCTAGGTCGGACACCAGTTGGGATTCTTCACCTGTTATGTTTGGTCATTTACAATACATATTCACCAGTCAAATCACTTTGCACGGTGTAATAAAATGTATCGCTCAATGGATGGTCATATATAGAGACCCAAAAGTCAGATCTACCGTACGTGCACACTGCAATCACCAAAACCAAGCGAAGGTACTACTCGGTGCCTTTCAGGATGTCAGGATTTCATTCACAGACTCAAGAGTCAAATCACCTTACTCAACCTTGTAGAATGTGATGCTATTCTAGATTTTATTCATTTGAATGTGCACTCTATTACAGCCCTATTTTCCTTCTCCATGAGTTTAGTTATAGGAAGCAAAAGAGAGTTCAGTTTCCATATGAGCAGCCTGCATATGAGTACCATATTCCTCGAGAAATCAGTTTTCGATTTGTTTGATTTGATTTAAAGAATACACAACGGTTTTTCTCCACTTTTAGAAAATGTATCCGACTCTTAGGTCTCACGTTTGTAACGCCCGCAAATTGGTGCTTATCTAGGTAATCGTACCAAGTCCTGTACGAGAAACATTCCAGTTTTATCTGTGACCCGTGTTGAAAAATGGCACGTAATGGGTAGGATGTCATAATTTCAATTCGTTATCAGCTGTTGCAGCCAAAACAGAAAAAATTTCTTGAAATGAGATCCAAAAACATTTTTTGACATGTTTGTGGTCATTCATATGAGAGGAGTTGTCAGTTAACTGCATGGTGTATAATGTTAGATAGCTTTATCTAACCAACGTGAACCATTTGACACTAGTCTACTGTACTGTTTTCAGCTCGCATGAAAGATCTCGGGCAGTAAATGCTATGCTCTTGCAAAATTCTGCTGTAAGAATGAATATAAGAAAATCATATATTTGAAATGTGGATTAAAGAATGAATATGTGACTGATCATCGCAGTTACGAACACTACTTAAGCAGTAGCGAAAATAAAGCCTGAAAAAAAAATTTAGGCTTGTACGGGAGCTTTCGACCAGCTCCCAGTCGGCTTGCAGTTGGTAGAGCACTGCACCGGTATCGCATCGCAGAGGTCATGGGCTCGACTCCCGTATAAGGATTTATTTTCTTTGCTGCTTAAGTAGTTTGTTCATAACTGATGATCATTCACATATTCAAAATTCTGCGGTTGGTACTCCTCACATAGCCGGCTGTCGGTCAGGTAGAATGCCAAATAATAACGGAAATTAAACTTATTCGTTACAATTAATTAATCTCCAAATAAAGTGAGTGAAATAAGAAATACAACACGATAGAAATGCATTTCTATCACGTTGTATTTCTTATTTCACTCACTTTGGAGGTCTTGGATGGTTGCATCTTTGATATGCCTTAATGTGACTGCGTGATGTCTGCTAGTCATTATTTGGCTGTGTGACCGCGTGATGCGGTTCCATTCCAAGCCCACATTTCACCCTTCCCAGGAGCCCATTGGGCTCCTGCCCTTGCTCATCATAGAGTCTCTAGTAGCTCAGTGGTTAGAGCGTCCGTCTAGATCGCGGAGGGTCGTGGGTTCAAATCCCATCTGAAACTCGGATTTTTTTTCGAGTTTCCATTTGGGGTTTCATGATCATGTTTAATTAATTAATCATAAGATTAAGAAAAGGGGGCTACCTTATAAAAGCCTGCAAAAATTTCTTTAGTCCTCCTCCCATATTAAGTAATGTTAATTGATTAACCATGTGTATTAATAAGAAAATGGGAAATAAAGCATTCATTCATTCATTCATTCATTTGATTTTCATCATACGATGGGACGTTTTCTAGTACAGCGCAAATAATATCGTTAAAACATAGCAATCCAAGAGAACGCTTCTGTCTTCACGCTTCAGTACACACTGTAACTTATGATACTCGCAATTCTTGTAACCCGCTTAATTCAGATACTAATAAATCAATAGCTCAAGGCAAGAGTGCTCAGGGAGATCTTGATTGCTTTCGAACATTCACCCCCGGGAGCTGCGTCTGTAAGGTATTCAGAAGATACCGATAGATATCTTGGATAGTATCTGAATGTTTTAAAGAATTCTTGGAAGTTTCGAGACTGTTGTCTCTGCACCCTTGAAAAAAAAACAGCAATAACAACAACAAAAACAAATTCGGTGTTAATCTCCTATGATCTCTGAGGAGTGCTGCTCTGAAGTAGTGTGTGAACAAAACCATGATAAACCGTTTTTTTGTTTGTTTGTTTGTTTGTTTGTTTTTCCTAGAACTTTAGGGAAAACCATCCGTGGAGCGTAGTCTGTGAGCGTAGCTTGTGATTGAAGGACCTGGCGTGCGTTTCTCGAAACCCCGGAAACTTTTAGGGTCTATTTCGGATGCCACAATTTCCTTCATATCAACGAAGACGTTTCCGGGCACGAAATTTTGCATCAAATTTGCCCTTTCGTATCTTGAAATCATAGTTAAAGGCCAGCTTTTTACAATAGATGGATCTTAGTTTTTGAAATGGCTTTTCGGGCCCGAAAAGTTTACGGGACTTTCGAGAAACGGCCCCCAGCTGGCACGAGAATGCTCGCGCACGAAATAAATCTCGCGCGAGACCCAAACAGAGAGCTTGCTCGCAGGCTATACAAAGCTTTGCGACGAATACTCCAGGGCAAATGAGCCGGGGTTGTCGAAATTTATGCTTCAAATGATACTCCCACTCTAGACCATCAACTGGGTGCTTTCGGGTCACGCAGCGTAGCTGATCGAATTATTGGCGCGAAAACTGATTAAAAAGAGAAATGGGGAAAGACTCCCTTCCTTCTTGAAAGCCTACCGACTTGTGTGTGGTCTCAGTTGGTTTGAACCCCCCAAATCCTCAATCGGATGATCCGTTTTTCTCCAATGCTCGTTTGACAGTCTGCTAATACAGGTTTCGCATTGGAGTAATGACGTTTTCTACACAAGTTTTGATCACTTTTTCTTTTATTAAGACGCAAAAATACATGGAGAAAACAAAAACAACGGACGTGAATTTCTGTTACCAAGATACTTTGGCCGCTAAATATCGTGAAAATTACTTTTGACTCTGTTTCTTATTAAATTTACAACCATCTCCCCTGCATTCTCCTGTCTCGTTTGCCTTTAATCCATTTACCAGCTTTAATAAGCAAAGTATTTTTCAGCAGATTTCATCTGAACGATATGGAATGGACGATAGTACGCCAACACACTCTTTAGTCTATACCTTATCAACGCCACAGAAGACCACAGAAAGCCGCAAGTACCCGTGAATGAAAATTAAACTTGATTAAAGGGCTGTCAGTGTGGATTACCGAATATTGCTCTTGTAATTAGAGCATGATGTCCGTGTACAGAACAGTTGCTTGTTTAGTACGCCATCTTGAGGAAGACTGTTTTGCAAGCTCTTCGCTCAACTGTCGAAAGAAGCTCATGGCGCCCGCGATTGTGAAAATGTGCATAATTCCATTTCATGAAAAAGAAGACCTTTTTTTTCTTGTTATACGTATCCTTGCCACGCCTTCATCAGGTTTTTTTCTACTCGCGGATTGCAGAAATCTTGCTTTTACGATATTTTTTCCTTTTCTATTTTTAATAGCACTAAATGATATCGCTCTTACCAGACCGACTACCACGGATTCTTTGAATGTCATCCGCAGACCCGAAAGTTGGCACCACCTAACGCAGGGTAGCCGAAATAATTTCTCATGTAAACACTACTAACCGGCTTTTATTTGAACGGAAAACTTAAGGGCTCGGCCAACGTAATCTGCAAAAGTTGAGGGCACTTTATTCAACACAGTAATAAGTAAGAATGCTTTTATACCAAGAGTGTTATAACCCGTTGGTGGAGAAACGTTTTCTCTCTCGGTTTCAATTCCTCTTTTTCTTCTTCCTTTTTTCTGTAGAAAGCTTCATCATGGAAGGATAACCGCCTAGGCTTAAATAGAACTTTTGCTAAGAGAAAATGATGTTCTCTTCTCTAACAGATTGCTTCAAATAAATTTCCTAAAGTCTAGCTACTTAATAAAATCTATTAATTTAGTGATATTAAAAATAAAA
Source organism: Pachyseris speciosa (assembly GCA_016490735.1). Taxonomy (NCBI): domain Eukaryota; kingdom Metazoa; phylum Cnidaria; class Anthozoa; order Scleractinia; family Pachyseridae; genus Pachyseris; species Pachyseris speciosa. The sequence continues at coordinate 1,228,809 of JAEMWC010000110.1, forward strand.
AACTATATACCTGCATCCCTTTTCAAGTTTGTATTTTTCAATTATGTGTAGTAGGTCCACATCAGCCCTTTGGCTGGTCCTTCTAAACATACTTATCAAATAAAGCATGTATGTATGAATGTATGTAAACGTTTATCAACTTAAACCGTGAACTGCCTGTTACAGAATACACCTACCATTTCAAACCATCGATCACACCGCTACAACAAAACACGTTTTAACTACTTCAAATTAAAAAAAAAAACAATGAGCGTACTGATAAAAGAAAATTGAACACTAAAACGTCTGAAGAAAATACCACATCAATGTACTTTGAATTTATTGAGTAAACAAGAGGGCGGAATCTTGGCAACGTGAATGGGATTCTTGAAGCACCGATGAAATATCTTTGTCAAAAATTCACTTCATATCATCAATGTAAATAACATGTTTCAGTTTTATTAGGTGCTACTGGCCCTTTTGACGACTTGCGTTTGTTTGCTTGAATTGCAGTTCTTGAAAATCGTGACAAATAGCTATGTTTTTTTCGAGGCTAAAGCATTTTAGTGATTTATGATAAGTAAGACTTAAAATGACTAAACTCGAAATTTTAAAGAAAATATTTATTCTGACATTCCTGCGATTAATTACCTCAGCAAGGATTTTCCTCAAACGATGCCGCGCAGATAAGCAAATTTTAAAAAGCAATAAAAAAATTGATTCAACTGAAGAAAAGCCATTTAATATTTAGGTTTTATATTTATTTCAGGGATTGCTAAAAAGAAAGTCGTTAGCACGTAATAAAATAAACTAGTGTAATCAAACGCGTCAAAAATGTTTCCTTTTAACATCAACTTTTGCACTTGAAAACACTTATACTTCAACAATTTCATAACGAATGGAGGAATCCAGAAAATGAAGGGACACTCTAGATACGCCGTTGATAATTTTTGTTCTAAGCCCAGGCCAAGGAAAACCTCAGGCGATCCGAAGGAGGGGTTACCATTCCCAGATAATTACCGCTCGTAATTATAATTGACCCTGCGTGTGTCAAGCGTGTGACTTCTGCAACATGATATACATTTTCTAACCATTTCGTCTCAAGAGTAGTAACTGAGTTATGTGCATGTCGACCTCGGATAACGTTGTGGAAGATTTCGCGTGCTCTGACAACCCCGTTCAAAATCCTAGGGACAACTTTTCCCCCTCCCCTCTCACCTCCTGGCCCCTGTCTCCCCCTCCCGAGATGTTCTCAGTGCAGATCACAAAAGCACAGGAAATTTTCATCATATTTGCCACTTCACTCGTATCAGTCGCAATTATAGAATATGGCTCATCACCAAGCATGTCTGTCAGGACTGATTACCTTAAGAAAGTTCGAGTGTCTGGTAGACAAAGTGTTTTATCGCAGAAAAAAGCCATAGCGCAAACGGAGGTAGAGAAAAATGAACCTAAATCCCGGACTGAAATACACTAATAGAAAGCAGCAGTAGCCGATAGTTTAGAGGTCACGAAGTGAGTAAACTCGACGTCAGGAGATGTTGTTTATCAGTTTTGCACGCGATATGCGGCTAATCTACGACTCCAGGGCTACTAGAAAACTAAGCTCTATTCTTTGCTTCACCCAGCGCAAGCGTGTCTCGGTAAACGGTAATCAACAGAAGCGAAGTGATTCTTCTTAGCTAGACTACAGAACACTGGGCACTTTACACAAACATCTCCCCACCATACTCGTTCCTTTTGCAGATTTACATCTCAATTTTAGCTTAATATTGTATGCATTAAAACATGAGTAAACACAATACGAAAACAACTTTTTATAACAACAGCAACACCAACAACAACAGAGCACTGTCTCCAGTCTCGGAAGTTGGCTGTTTTAAGATGGAAAGAGTACTTATTAAAATACATTGAGAAAGAGAAACGGGTGTCCGAGGGTACTTAAATTAGTTTGCTCTCGTTCAATTGAAGCCAACCGAACTATCCGTGGTCCGGTGCGAGTGCTTGTCTAGCAATTTTGAGACGTCCTTGTTTTTGATGGGTAGGAGCGTATGAGGGGCTCCTGAGATGGGTTATTACAATAATTATGGTGTCTCCATTACCAGACAGGCAATCAACTTGGTGACTATGGAGGTCAGACTACCCACTACTGGAGTAAACAATAATCCATATTCATAAACATTCCAAATAAACATAGGAGGCCACAAAGTAGGTTAAGGATGGGCGGATGGTGTTGCCACTACGGTCAATTTTACCCTCCAGGTCTTGGCAACCTAACTACTCCAAAACAACCGCAGTCTGTGGAGTGCTAGAAAATCGAGCCAGTTATTTAATCCCGTAAATGTGGCCTGCAATTTTAGCTATGTTCCATTTTGGGTCCGAAAGGGGAAATTCTAAAGTACAGCGAGTCAGTGAAGTGATAGTTGCTGAGCCAGCAATTCTTCCCCCTTGTAGTTCTGTTTATTACGCTGTGTAAAGTGATTTCGGGGTTTAGCCATTGCATTTTAAAAAGCGGATAAACATAGTCTGGATTACCGGCCAGTCAACGGGACGACTAAGGACTCACTAAGTGACGACTGATCGTCGGAAATCGGGCCTAATCCAGAGAGGAAGCAATCCAATCAAAGCTGGCTGTGGGGCAGTGATTCGTTTGGTTCATTTGGGTCAATGCCTTATACAATGCATCTTTTTTATAGTTTCGAACTTTCTCTGAGCAAATTTCACCAGCAAACCATCAATTTAAGGATTCAATTGGGCTTTCATCAGTCGCACCGGATTTCAATGAAATATTTCATTGATTAAATGTCAAAGATAGTGTTAAAAATATCCAAATAGGAATGAGGATAAGCCAATTAAATAACCATCTTTCGCGCCGCGTAAACATTTGAGCGCAAATGAAATAATGTAGGTCAGTAAATATTGAAATTTAGAAACCTGCAGGGCGGTACAATCCTTTAGTGTCAGACTATAAGTATAATAATATTAATTGCTCCTGGCTATCACGGTTGTCTGAGAGACTGTCAAGAGTTTCAGCAATAAAGGTCAACCTAGGCAAGTTCGCAAGCTTCGAGCGATAAATGCTACACGCTGTAAACCAATTACTCCATTAGCTGCTAGAGTATACTGAAAATTTTCGCAAAATTTGACACATTTCATAAAATCTCTATGGGATTAAATAAAGATTATTTAATGTACCAAAGAAACCTTTCAATAAACCATCAAACTAATAACATTACATCTCGCCGAAGTCTTTGTTTAGAAGGTTACAATAGGCAATACGGCATCCTCACGCCCGACTAATATCTAATGGAAAGTAAATAAATGACAATATTTTCGCCCCGTAGAGAGGGATAAGGTATCAACTTCACACCTTCCTCGATTACTTCTAAATTTCGAACAATTGCTCGACTGCATGAAATATCAATTTTAAAAAAGCTGCTGATTACAGCACTAACTACTTACCGAACATTGCGGTCTCCTGGTCTATAATCCCACTGCCTTCGCTGAAATCATGGGTAGTTTCACGTGCAGATCTCCCTGTTTGGAATTCCACATCTGGTCTAAGCGCTCTCTTGGAAGATGTCGCGCAGCTCAGAAAAGCCAACAGCAGTAAGTGATAGGGCCTGTGTGGAAACATTGGCAAGAAAAGCGAAGTTTTTAATTGAATCGAGAGTGAAGAAGCACAGGTTACCACTCACTGCCATACCCTCCAGCCATGCTTCATGTGAATGGCCTCAATCCTCGCTATGCTGTTGGAATCAGGGATTATTCAAATAATTATACTGATGAAAGCCGACTGCTGTAAAAACAGCTTAGCTCACATTTCGGCTTCAAATAGTGGCCAACTAAATACCGGAAATTCATGCTGTGCTGTGATTGGTCAATATCGACGATTGTCAGCCAAAATCAATTGATTAGTTACTAGTTTCTAGTCTTCGAACAACCACAAACACACTGGATGGCACAAGCGATACGTACGTTCCTTGTAATTTTCTACAAGGTGAGCAAATAAACGCACAGAAAGATGCTCGAATCATATATTTCCCTTTATTTCATTTTCTTTCTTTTTTTCTTCCTTCCTTATTTCTTTCATTGTTTTTTGTATTTTTTTTCAGTTCTTTCATTCTTTCTTTTGTTTTCCAATCTTTTCTTTTTTCTTCAACCCTTTCCTTCATCTCACTAAACTTGAAAAAAAATAAAAATGAGAAGGAAACTTATGAAAATTATGGCTGTTTCTTAGGCGATGGCTACTATCCGAGGGGGGGGGGGGGGGGTACTCCCATAAATTTCGGATAGGTAAGTGCCGCGAAGGGTCTTAAACCCTGACCCTATTTAAGGATGAAGCAAACGAAACTTGGTACCCTATCACGAATGAAACCGGAAAGAACCGAGGTGAAACAAAGCCGGAAAACTGTCAATGTTCGCAGGCTAATGGGGAACGATCCAAACAACTACTAACCGCCACGGAAAAAGCAAAGTTTTTCATTTGTTTTTCGATTTGCTGGGTATTTACGACCGCTATTTTAGCTGATGCAATGTAGTCACCCTATCTAAGGATCACACTGGGTACACTATGCCAACATGGACAAAAATAATACCATATCGAGAACCTCAAAAACCATACCCTATACCGCGGCACATACCTATCTAGCCCAAATGTGGGAATACACCCCCCGGGGGGGTCTACTGAGACACATACATGGAAACCAGATGGCCTGAAAGTGAGGGAAAACTCTGCTTCGTCTGAGACACGTACGAAGTGTCTCAGGAATCTTCTCGTTTGGGCGACGCCGGTTGCGTTTTCAACTTCTCCAGATTTTCGCAATCAGATAACAATTATGCGTTGCTAAGGGAGATACCATACTCGCAGTGTCTTGTTGCGCCTTGAGTCGCTCTCTACCTTGGGGCTCGTTCATTTGGTGTTGTTTCGAAATAGGAAAACTCGGAATAGCCCGGTATTCTCGTTCTTTAGGGACCCATTCCCTTTGGGCAATGAACGGAATAGCCCGGTTCCGTTCATTCTGCTCCGGGTAGTAGAATAAACAGAATGAACTACGGTTTAAGGTGGATTTCCACTGTCGCGTAATTTTTACGTGCCTACGGACGTAAACTTGAACTGGCTTTACGTACGTAAATAAAATAGAGACGATGTGTGAAGGGACGCGCGTAAACGTAAAAGTTGAACCTCGCTCAACTTTTACGTTTACGCGCGTCCTTTCACACATCGTCTCTATTTTGTCTACGTACGTAAAGCCAGTTCAAGTTTACGTCGGTAAGCACGTAAAAATTACGCGACAGTGGAAATCCACCTTCACTCGGAACTAGCGCTTTTCAATTGAGTGTGTGCGTAAAACCAAAACCAAAGCAATTACTGACTCTGGTCAATCACAACAGAAGTATAAGTAAGCAGTGCAATGACGAATGCATTACATGTAGCCGGCGCAAAGCGCGGGAAAATGCACGCGTGCAAGTCACGATTGGTTTTGGTTTAGCTTCTCATTGGTTGAGAAAGTGGCGCGAGTATTGCCAACCAATCACAGAGTCAAGCAATTAAAAACCAAAGAAAAATGAAAGTTACTTTCGACACTAAATTGAAATCCGCTCTCACTACGCAACTGTATACGATACTGGAAATTTTGTGGCGGAAAAATCGTGCGCGGCCCGCCATGCCAGTGACGTGGCACCGGATGTCAGGTTCTGACACTCGGTCCAGACTCTTCCTGTCCCTTATCTCAGGCCACCTTTGCCAAGAGCGTTCCCTTTTCAGACTCTTTTCAGAAAGGATGAACAAATTCCTGAGGGTAGTCCTGTGAAGGACTGGCATTCATCACAGAGGAAGGAGGAAGTCATTTTCGCCTTAATTTCTTAGCTTTCTCGGAAACTGAGAAATTCTTGTTTTTATGTGTGGAAAAAACTCCTGAATACAGTTCCATCCGTGAGGAAGTCGCCGTGTTGTCCTCTCGGTGTCAAATCAAATTAATACATTAGCGTCCATTTTTTTTCCCTTTTCGTTTGTTTTCGTTTTCGTGTTGTTTGTCTGTTTGAGACATAGCTCCACATAACTCGCTGCTCATCAAACACCATATCAAATTGAGTTCATTTCTCAGTAAAAGGCACCGATTCAAGGGTTCGAGAGATAGGCCCTATTAATCACACCGCTCGAGCTCTTATCAATAGGCTAGTTTCGAATTGTGGGAGAACAAAAGAACAGAGTCGAGGTTCAGGGGAATGATTTTCATTTTCCTTTGTTTTTGACAAAAGAAAATGCAAATTATTCCCCTGAACCTCGACTCTGTTCTTTTGTTCTACCACAATTCGAAACTAGCCTTTTGACGGCCGGTAGCACTTTCATGTGGCTCAAAAAAATTTTTTTTTTTTTTTTTTTTTTGTACGAGGCCCTTTGTACTGAAAAATATCAATCCCATACTCGTCATTCGACAGTTAAAATATGGCTCTTAACCCTGTTTAGCCTTTGTACTAATTTAGAAAGTCTTTTTAACTGTTGGCTGATCGAGCAAAGCATGTAGCTCCGATCCGAGAAAACGTGTGGAGGGAGATATCGGGAGTGGGTTGCCCCACGTCTTAGACGGTGTGGGTAAAAAGTAGTCAGAAGCCCATCAAGGGGAGCCTCTATCTCCCATACTTGGCCTTGGAGTCAACCCTTTCCCGAGTAAATCTAGAACGCGTCCCAAGGGAAGTTTCATATGCCCACAGTTCAAAGACCCAATCACACCAGAGCTATGACAGTTATATTGTTTTACCTCAAACACCAGCACGAAGGTATCAGAGTCAGTCAATTTTTCATCTCTTTTTCAGACTTGGCGACTGCGTCTCCGGTTTCCGGTTAGTTAGTAACCTCGTTTTCCCTTTCTTTGATTTTCGTTTGAAGAGGAAAACAGAACGTTGTGGTCTTCAACTTCCCTTTAAATTGCATCCAGTTTCAGATAGGAAGGTAACCAAAACGGCAACCCAATTTTTCAAGATCAAAATGGTGAAATGTATGATCCCAATTTCAGACAAAAACACTTCAAATAGCCATACTCTTTTGACATCTCTTTAATATAGAGCGGTGGGGATAGTCCGATCGACGATTCGATCCGATCTTCACTTATATTCTAAGTGCCATATGGTCCATTTGCAACATTTCAACCATATTTTTAGTGCTCACTCGATCCGGCATCCTTCAAAATCGCATTTCAGTTTTTGACGCGAGCAGAACACTCCCCTCTCGGCCTAAGCTTTGAGGTCACTCTATATTATAACAGTCGAAGCCATCTGATATTATCTTCATTGCCCTCCCGGCGTACATATTAAGGTGAGACGTTGCCGATATGTTTACCTTAGCTATGATCTCAGTATTGTTTCCGTCTGATTCTACTAGACTTGTGACTTAAGCCATGTTGGTTTTGAAGTAAGGAAGCAGAATTCCTAATCACACCCCGAAACTATTGCATTTACAAAGCAAATCAGTAGATAATCATTTGCAGTCTGTGTGGCATCTTAGTTACGCAAGCAAAAACAGCTTTTGTTGATTCTTTTACCTCAATAGCTGTAAGATATTGGTTTTGTTGGTTTGATGTGGGGAAGAGGGTAAAAGAAACGAGCAGAAACAGACTGAAAAGCAGATTTCTGCAATGTAGGTGAGGCGAGGATTTGGAAAGGGCTGAAATCGGTAGACAAAAGTTTCCCTGAATCCTTTTGTTTCTGAGTGGTAGCTCTGTACCCCTTCCCAGACAAGTCGGTTCAACTTCCAAGTGGGAGGGGCGTACAAGTGGCATCGACAGTTTTAGGGACGAAGTGGCAAATAAAAAGGCCGTAAAAAAAGACCGTTAACACCATCATAACGGAGACGGGGTTGAGAAAGGTCTTTTAGAATTTGAATTATGCAAATTACGGTTGGTACTCCAAACTGCTCACCCCGGCGTGTCACATTTTCGTTATCTTCTTGAGTTATCGGCTCATTATTGGACTTGAGTTATCGGCTCATTACTGGACTTGAGTTATCGGCTCATTACTGGACTTGAGTTATCGGCTCATTACGCGCATGGACTTGAGTTATCGGCTCATTACTGGACTTAGAACTTAGAATTAGTAGCTCATGGGAGGACTTATTCTAAGCTCTAAGTCCTTGATGACACAAAACCCGTATTTCTTTGGACTGCCTGTTAACCGACACAACGCAGCCTTGAAAAGTATCTTACGGCCTATTTATTGGTCAGAAAGATACTTGAGGGTCATACGTATATGGAAGCCATCCATAGTCTTAACGACAGAAATTATTACACAAACATTTTTTACCTTTCAAATTAAAAAGGGAAATATTTATTCTACCGCCATCTTGGATGATGATCAGTGTACGTACTAGTTTTTAAGCTCCTAGCGTTCGTGTGGAATCTCCACGAACTTTGCTGCCAATGCAACTGTTTTTTTTTTTTTTTTTTTTTTTTTTTAAGTATCTAGAATCACTTAAAATGCACTTATGGATTTTCTTTCCATCCCAGATCATTTACTGTAAGTTCGGAAAGGTATTTTAGGCATAGAAATTCTTGGTTTTCACATGACGTCATAAGACACTAAAACTCAAAATTAAACAAACTTTTGCATTTTTAGCTTCATCACGTTAAAGACGTTTTAGAAATGTATCTGCTTGCATGTTTCAGCTCAGTAGCTTGCTCTGTTTTGAAAATAGAGCAATTTGAATTTTAGATTTTATTACAGTGTGTGACATAAACATGTCTGCTCACAAGCATGTCACGTACATGAAAACATCGACTCCCCGGATGTTTTTTTTTAGACTAGAAAACGGTTAAAAACAAGCAAGGCTGGTTACACGGCTAGGAATATATATTTAAACCAATATTTCGGGAGGCACAGCCTTCCTTCATCAGGGTGTAGGTCTGAAAAGCCAACATGACAAGAAAAGCGTCTATGTGAATGTTTGCAAGCTCAAAACAGAGAAGAAAGCCTTTAAGATAGCAAAAGTAAATTCGAGATGTTTTCACTCGTTTCCGGCCGCCATATTTATGACCCTCAGAGGGACACTAACATGGCGTGTCCATACTAAACTCTATAATTTTGAGTGGTAGATTTTGCCAAATAACTTGAGTATGGGATACCGCACAGCCCTGAGACTTGAGCATGTTGTTTATTTATTACTATTCTACAATATCTCAATTTCTTGACTTTATCTATCGAATGGTTGATGATTTAATTTTTTTACTTGCGTGACTGAAAACCAAGAATAGATTTTTTTTTAAAACGTGAATTCTTTCGTAACCGGAAAGGAAGGCCAGTCAACACCCAGCCATCGCCCCTCTGAAACACGAACTTAAACGGAAGTCGTTACTGATCCAAATATGGAGTTACGCTTGCATAAATTATCGAGTCAATTATCATGTGGCGGCGCTCGTAAACATGGCAGAAATAGCGGAAGAAGTTCTCGCGTCTTCGGAAAACGAGGTAAGAAAGATGTCAACCTTTTCCTTATTTAAACTGTTATTGTTACCGATTTAGGTTAATAGCTGTTTGAACTATTAAATGGGTTAGGCTCTGGTGACTTGGAAGCGAACATTTGTTTGTAGCGCGAAACGGCATGAAATATTCATCACTTCAAAATAGTCGAACATCCCTTCAAATTGTGCGCCATTGAGTTCAATTGCACGATTGTAAAGACTTTTATGGTGTTTCCCCTCTCGTAATCTAATTTGTAACTATATTCTTCTCGCCTGGGCTATTTGAGTTCAGTTTTATAGAATGTTTGGGACGATATAACTGTTTGTTTTGATGTGTCTTTATACGTACAATATGCTCCGTGATTAATTATGTCCATGCACTATAAACTTGTCAGTGTCTGAAACTGGAATGAAATTACTAGTTTAGTCCACGATCGACTTGATATTTTGTTTTCGCGGCGCAGTAAAATACTGTCAAAACCCGGCATGTTGAGGTAAAAATATACGGCCATGTTTTAAAGATACCGCAGTCGGTAGTTGGTAATCAGGACTTCAGTGAGAGACATCGCCTATTGTTTGTTGACGCATCTTTGTGGGTATGTGGCGATTTTTATATTCTTTTATATTCTGTTAACCCAAAGCGAATTTCAGCTGCTATATTTTCGCTGCGCCAAATCAAATTACAAGTGTTTTAGCTTTTTAATCCGATTGCAACATACATTGTTCATTTCAGAACTCTTGTACATTGGCATGTAAACTTTCAGAATCAGCTCGCGTCGAAGAAAAGAAAGCTTAATAATTATTAAAAGCTACAAATAAGGTTGTTTTTCTAAACAGCACATCTGACTTAAGTAAACCACTTGTAAGTAAAGCCGTGGAACATCTTTCCCAGATCTTATGTGTTGAAGAAGAAATTTGATATCAGTTAATGATTACCAAAATCAGCAAAAATTTTCCACGGGGTCATCTTTAGTTGTACGAGTTTCTGGGGGATTTTCATTATATTCTGTTAGGAAAAACACTAATTTTTCTACATTCTCAGTAGGGCTAATCTTTCTTTTCTTTTCACATTGAACTTCAATGACTTGTAATGCTGAATCATATAATTCAGCAACACAGGAAATAGTTCTATTCTGGTATATTGGGGTGACGGCAATATAAAGTAAATCAGTCAGACATTTTGTTTTGGTCCCTGAAAACTTTAGGGAAATAGTTGTTTTACCGGTATATTGGGCCATGATAGCAAAATTAGTCAAAACTTGTTGTGGTTGAAACAGGTTTTTTACGTCCCAAGCACCCTACATTTTAAAGCCTTTTATAAAGCCTTTTTGTTTTAAAAGCGTAAACAGTTTTTGACCTCTGTAATAACTATTTCCTGATATTTTTCAAATACCATAAATGCAGATGTTTGTTGGTAGGGACTTCTTGACAAACCCAAAGAACTTGCATGCTTTGCAAAGGATGCTTTCAATCCATGCGGCAGTGATATCTCAAGTGCCGGAATGTGAAATAGCCAGTATGTGGTGGTCTGACTTTTACATGTTTATTTCCATCAAGTACTTGAGGTTTTGTATATTGCACAGCAGAACTGGCAAGAATATTAGTTTGTCAGTGAAAGATCTGGTCATTGATGCAAGCATCTTTAGTAATTTCAAAACAAAAAGTGTTCTAATAGATAAAACTTTTTTTCAACCCTTGGTAGATTAAATAAAGACCAGAATAAAAGAGAAGTGATGAAGTCCAACAATCCTACACTTTTTTAGAGCCTGTCCAGTTACATCAACTTAAGTGATAACATAATTGAAGGGCTGAGAGCATAAACTGCCTATGTGTAATTTTCGGCCGTTTTTTAGTGCGCTTGGATTTGTCTAAATTTTTGCATGTGAACTGCATTTTGATCCAAAAACATTGTCCCGTATTTTTTTTCACCAATTTCTTTTTTGTTTTCGAGAAATCACGTATGCAAAAAAAAAACAACTATACATAGGCAGTTTATGCCCCCAGCCCTTCAATTGTGGACAGTCACATTTAGTATCAGTTAATCAGTGACGGCAGCTGTTTCTTCCATGCTAGTAAATTTTACATCCACATAGACATTCATAGACTTTAATAGAATCTCATTTTTGTTATAGACCCAGTTAACATGCCTAAACCAGACTTCATTAGGGGTGGCAAATGGTAAATCTGAGACTGTGCGATGCAGCTAGACCAATATATTTTCTCCGAGACTGGAGACTTTCTTTAATGGCTTGCAATAGAAATTGAGACTCCAAGACGATGTTGCAAAAACATTGAGTCAGTGAGACCTATGAAATGTGGTAAAAATTTTGTGAGACACATTTTTTGAAGGACCATTTGCTGCCCCTTTCATTTTGATTGTAAAATTCGTAGGCATCAGAATTTGTATATACTTGCTTTGATCAAATGCTTCTCATGCTCTGTGTATGTGCCTACTCATGCCCCCAGTTAAAGTGAGAAAGTCAGATCTCTATCTATAACTACCTCTTCTTACAAAGCTTGTGTTTCAGACAACTTCAGGTATATCTGGATCTGCTGAGTCGATAGATTTGTCCTGCATCCATGTAAGTGGTTGTTTTCTTCTTTGGTGGAAGTTTAAAAACATTCCTTGAATCTCCCTGATCTTGACCACCTAAGGGCCATGTTTGCATGCATGTGTATCATTGAAACTGAATCAAAATGGAAGGGGTGTGTGGAAAAAGCCCTAAGTGACATCTGATCAGCTGTTAGATTATCATTCAAATTGCCCTTTACTTGCTTAAAAGAGAATTTGACTGAACATCAAGAGTCACTTAGGGCTTAATTTATTCCATGCACCCCCTTCAATTGTCCACATCATACACTTGTATATAGTATAATTATTTCATCCATTTATCAATAAACTTCCATACAGTTGTGCATGGGTTAATGCTGGGCTAATAAGCAGAAAATTCTGAAAATACCTGTTTGGAGGTTTAGATTTCATTAAGGGGATTTGTGGGGGGGGGGGGAGGGATGGGGAGGGGTGGGGAGGGATGGGGAGCATCCAGACCATGAAAATACCACATGACTGTCAATTACAGACAGACTGCAAATAAGGTTACCAAAGAATGTATCTTTAGTTAGAATTAGTTTACTACAGAAACAATTAGAGCAGCTAGCTTAACCCAGCTGTCTCTTTTGAAAATTTAGGTCCAAATGAAATTCCTTTGACTTGACCCTATGTTAATTATTCATGATTTGACAAATGAATTTTTTCATTTTGATCTACAACACATGTGTATGTACATAGGATTGAAAACTGTGTTTTGGGCTCTCATTTATGAATTTGATGTATATGTAATCATATTTGGTCACTATTAACAATAAAACCTCCATGAAAACATGAAATATCTGCTGTTCATACAGTGTATACACTGTATTGTATGTAACCTGCGATGTCAACACTGCAGTCTCGTCTTGAGAAGTACAAACATTAATCATAATTTTTTTTAATATTATCATTTTCAGTGGGGCTACCTTAACTGTACGCTGCTGAATGATCCAAAGAAAGTTAAGGTAAGAGTTTAGTAAATTTGCTATAATTATCTGAAGTTTAATTTCATTTATTTGCCATTTTCACAATATTTACAAGAAATACACCTAAGTTAGTGGAGAGGAGACCTCAGGAAACAACAAGGCTTATATCAGTAGCGTTTGACTAATCTGTTACTTTACTCTTTCTATATTAATTATTAGGACTGTGTTTGGCAGACATTCTGGGTAGACTTGTGCGGTTCAACACTCAGACTTTACAGGGTAAGATGTACATCATTCCAGGTTTTTCCTTTTTGGTCGACGACCGGTGATTTTTGCCGCCTGTCAACAGCTCAATCGCAAGCAGCTGCAGGCCAAAGAATCACTGTTGTTCAGTAATAATTTTTGTTGGCACACCCCTAATCTCCGCCTGCTTTGCTTAAGTCGACTGCAACTTCATTTGAAAATGAAACCCTGCATTCTTGGTGCATAGATTTACTGGAACTTATAGGGAGCAGGTTTCGTGAAGTGGTGAGAGCACTTGCCTCCCACCTATGTGGCAGGGGTTTGATTCCTGGACTTAGCATCATCTATGGGTTGAGTTTGTTGTTGGTTCTTGTCCTTGCTCCAGGAGGTTTTTCTCTCGGTACTCCAGTGTTGCCCTCTCCTCAAAAACCAACATTTCCAAATTCCATTTCAATCTGGATAGTGTCCCCAATTAGCACTGTCTGTGCTAAATGCATCAAACTCATGGATGCATAGGGCTGCATTTCTAATGTTGAAATAATTGTATTTCAACAGGATTTGTCTCTACCATCAAATTCCGCACACCATCTTCCTCCTGCAAGTCTTATTGGACCAACAAATGAGGTAATTCTGTTTACATAATTGGTTTTATGCAAAACTATTGCAACTGACATTTTTAGTTTGAACATGACTTTTGCCCTTGTTTTCTCGAAAACTAAGTGCAAAACAGCGAAAAAATAATACAGGGCAATGTTTACTGACACATAAACAAGCCTTTATGCAAGAAATCAGCTCTTTTTGGTAATAATAATAATAATAATAATTATTATTATTATTATTATTATTATTATTATTTAATAATAATAATAATAATAATAATAATAATAATAATAATAAAAACACCCAAAACATCACTTAAGTCTTACAACAATAGTTTTGCATAAAACTCTTCAATTGTATGTTTACAATGTTCACCACAGCTGCTGTATTTGCACTGGATCATTCAGGTCTCCACAAATATAAGTTGTACATGTAATATATAAGCTAAGTATGTACAGTACACGTAAGAAAAGCATTTTCAATTGTAAAACACGTTTCACTTTGGTTCAAAGCTACTCTCGTCATTTTGCTCTGCAAGCTAAGGGAAGAGTTTCCTTGGCGCACATGTATAGCTTGTGAATCAATTAATTCGATTTCTGACTGCAGATTTCCACTCTGACTGATAACTTTACAGAGAAGTTTGTATTGTTCACAATGTCTTTGTGGTCGCCTCTTAATGTAGCATATGAAACATAACAACTACAATTATGAAGAATGGCTTGGTTGAAAAATTATTAATGGTAATAATAAGGCTCTGTTTTCCAAAACTCTTTCACGATCGCAATTTCTGTTGTTTGGCCACCAATAATTGTTAACAAACGTGCACATGTATTTATACCAGATTCTGTGTGTATGAGTTTTAATTAGTTCAATATTTGAAAATCTTTTAGAATGAAAAGAAAGAGGCCTTCATTATTTTGAAAAAGGGAACACTAGTATCAATTGTGGATGCAGGATACGAGGTGAGGTGTCACATGTACAATAATTATTTTTTGTTCCTTTATACATCCCTCTGTCTGTCCATTCCCCTGTCTGTCCATTCCTCTGTCCATCCATCCCTGTGTCCATCCATCCCTCTGTCCATCCATCCCTCTGTCCGTTCATCCCTCTGTCTGTCCTTCCCTCTGTTCATCCATCAGTGCTTTCATTCCTTTGTTTGTTTATTTGTTCGTTTATTTATTCATTAGTTACTTTCTCCACCAACTGGTTAGCTCAGTTGGTAGAGCACCAGACTACCGTGTGGGAGGTCATGGGTTCCAACCCCGGCCAGACCAACACTCAGGGTATTTGAATAATTGAGGAGAAAGTGCTGCCTTTGTAATCACATCTGCAAGTTACGATTAGACTTTCTAGTCTTCTCAGATAAGGACGATAAACCATAGGTCCTGTATCACAACACTTGTTCCTAGTAATCTGTCGGACGTTAAAGAACCCACATACTGTTCGAAAGAGTAGGGGACGTAGTTTCTGGTGTGGTGGTTTATCTCTATCTTTCATCTGTCTTTGGCATTCATGTGTGGGTTGGTTGGGTGAGTGTGAGATCAAATATGGACTGATAGCGGCTGCCAACGGCGCCTGTACAGGCTGACGTCCAATCTCACCCTTGAGAAGAACTGTAAACCACCATGAAACTATGTGATATGTGCAGTATATAAAGCCATTACCATCACCTACTGGTAATTACTTAATTAAGGTACTTACTTTATTTATTTATTATTTTAATTATTTTATTTTTAGCCATACAAATCCAGGAAAAGATTGACGGTAAACAGAAGACACGTATTCAGGCTCTCCTTTTTTACCAGGGGAACAAATACTCAGGCTCCATCATATCTTTTTCAAGCACCCTCAAAAGGCAGCATGTATCGCTGGTAGGTCTTACAAATTCATTTGTCCATTTAGGAGGGAGGAGTGGAGGGGGGTGGGTTATGTTCATATAGGGTGAGATGGTTTGTGCATTTAGAAGGAATGCTCAGGGTGGGGTGATTTGATTTTTACATGAGGTTTGGACATTTGCAGGACAAAGGTTGGGTGAGTGAATTTTAAGCATTCACAGTTTTCTGCAGGGTGAAAAGGGCTTATGTGGGTTGGTTGGGTGGGTACACTGTATGTGCATTTTGGAGGGAGAGCAGTCCACTGCAGGGTGGGCTAATAGTGCATTTAGGGTGGGGTGGGTGGGTTTATGTATTTAGGAGTTATGATAGTAGGAGATGGCTGTATTGGAGGAGGGGGGAGGAGGGGGTTGCGGGCAAAGAGTGCCATGTGTAAGTAAGCATTATGCTACTACGTACATTAAAGAAAAGAAACTTTAATTTGTCTGCAGGATTAGCAAAATTGAAGAAGGTGTTGACATGGCTGATAAGCCACAGGTAAATACTTACTGTATGATTGAACTATTAAATTATTCTGAAATAATTTAGGACATGGAGTTTTTTTTTTTTTTGCGATTTATTTTA
This sequence comes from Pachyseris speciosa, assembly GCA_016490735.1. Lineage (NCBI taxonomy): Eukaryota > Metazoa > Cnidaria > Anthozoa > Scleractinia > Pachyseridae > Pachyseris > Pachyseris speciosa. The sequence goes on from JAEMWC010000110.1 coordinate 1,245,055, forward strand.
GCCATAATAACTCTCTTTTCTAATTTTGTTTTGTTTCTTTGTCATTGACTGGATTGACCATCAACAAAGAATGAATCTGCAACAGGTATCTTTTTAGACGTCATTGTCATGTTTATTGTCATTATTAATTGAACAGTAATGGCAAATACTTGTTTATTGTTTATACACTGTAGTCCTTCCCTGCATTGATGCAAATTAAGCTACAAGTTAACTTATTGCTGATAAATCAAATGGGTAACCATACATGCAGTTATCATTGAATGATTACTGTAATTAGAAACTTTTCTAGGGTCTTGTGATAGTCCCAGTTGCTTCACATTATTTAACTTAACTGGAGAATAAAGGCAAATAAACTTTTACTTGCCAGGTTGTAATTGCCTTCATATAAAATGCTAGTCACAGGAAGTGAAATCCGCTTATGCCAACTCTCCCAATTATCTGGGAGCCTCCCGGATACGGAATGAATTTCCTGGTCTCCTGTATGGTTAATCAAATCTCCCGGCTATAAACGACTTTGAACCTTTTAAAGACTTTGCTCCACTGTAGACTCAAATCGCATCCCAAAATTAAATTAATTTCGATTTTTCAATCTCCTCGCTGTTTCTTAATGGCATTTCTACATCTTTAACATTGACAGAAACCAAACAGAAAGGATGGCCTAATTCGATTCTGAAAGATGGTCGATTTCATTTGGAAAGAAGTCGTTTTTTGGGGGGTGTGTGTGAATTGGGTTCCTGATGAAAAAAATATCTCCAGATTTTAGATCTCCAGAGGTTGGCATCTCTGCAAATCGTTCCTCAACAATTCTACCTTACAATGTACTTTAAACACCCTAAACCATTGTATACAGCCTGTACAGTAAACACTTTAATTGAAGGGCTCGGGGCATAACCATCCTATGTCGAATTTTGAGTCGTTTTTCGATTTTGCTTGGATTTGCCCGAATTGTTGCATGTAAACTGCAATTCGATTGAAAGAAGATGTAATGCAACTTGCAAACCACTCCCATGGAAGGTTGGTTTCTTGGTGTACGTAAGAAAAAATGCATTTCTGGATTCTGGATGAATCAGTCAAAAAAATACCATACAATGTGTTTCCATCGAATTGCAGTTCACATGCAGAAATTCAGACAAATCCAAGCAAAATCGAAAAACGACTCAAAATTCGACATAGGATGGTTATGCCCCAAGCCCTTCAATTGTAAGTAGTGTCTAGTGGATAATAAAAGAGTCTGACTTGTTAGACTAAGCTTTTGTGAAACGTTTAACATTATGAGAGGCATTTCAAACTATTTTAAACCTTTTAGAGGGCCTGTAAAGGTTCAATAAAGTACATAGTAGTTTTCAATGTAATGTTGATTTACTGCCAGTTATACTGCATTTTAAAGTTAATGCTTTGATTCTTGATTTATTTGCTTTTAGTTGTTTCTGCTCTTACTTCAGCCATAACCTTTTTGAGGGGGTTTTCTTTCAGTAAGTTATTTCAATTGACAAATAAATTGAGTGTTTCTCAATAATCACATCTAACCATGAACCACAATGAAATATTTTTGCAAGAATAATGCATTTTCACTTTTGCACCTATAAGCTCACTGATCACTTTAAAAAGTTTTAACAATGAATTTTTGATTAGTAAATTCTTTCAATTGACAGATGAATTTAAGTGTTCCGCGATATGCACATCTAGCCAACCATAATTTTTATTTGCATGTCTTTGTGCATTTTCAATTTTGCACCTGTACCAGATAAATGAGACTCACAAGTCACTCTAAAGGAGGACTAACGCTGGATTGGATCTTTGTACTGACTTTTCTTTTAAATAGTGAACATGTGCACACTTACATTTAATGAGATAAATAAACCTACTATTAAACCAGTATTAATAAAGAAGTCTCACTTGCTACACTAGTACACAAGCTAAAGCTCATAATGTACGCCATCCAGGGCCATTCTGTTGTTGTTGTCGTTCAGTTTTTTTGGTAACAACGAATACTCTTTTATAATTATTGTTTTTGTTGTTGTTGTCAATGTCGTTACTACAGAGTTTTTTTCTTTTTACCGTTATGCGGTGCTTCAGACAAGGGGCTAACAAACAAGCAAGCAAAAACGAAATAGGGTTTCCGCTAATCTTTCGTACAAAGCACAGTAATGACCCTAGTGCATCGCGGCATGTACATTTGAGGGGAGAGATATTGCAGCCAAATTCGTTGTATCACGATGCACGTTTTGCAAACTTCGTAGGGATTTCGGGTTTTTCATCTGAGTGGGGGCAGGGTTATGCAAATCGTAAGCACGACCAGAACAAGCCAAAATCCCTTCGAAGATTGCAAAACGCGCATGAGCAATAGCACAGGCTCAATCTCACATGGTGGGTAATTTCCCCCTGCTGTTATCAGGGAATTCTGTTTGTTCATTTCTTTGCTAGTTGTTTGAGAAAGATACAGACA